>JASAND010018843.1:0-86020 GCA_030248195.1 Trissonchulus latispiculum
ATCTATGTATAGTCAAAGTTGCTGTAAATTGAGAATGACCACTTTTAATACATTTGAAACTAAAAGCCATCGGTTACGCAGTCTCACTGCTGAAAACATTAGGCATCAGAGATGCATCACCATTTGAGAATTTAGGACTGAGCAGATGATAACTTATTCAGTTGAAGGGAACTCACTAACAGCAGTACAATATAAACTATCTAGATTACTTAATGATAAGATAATTAAAGGTAGTCTGGAGGTTATTACAAGCTGTACTGGTGGATAACCTGGATAACTTGGTCACTTGAATGAGTAGCAGGCAAGACTGCGAAAAGACAGACTTTGCGTGGAATACAATGAATAGTAGCATTAAATCGAATCTTAAGAACATCTATACCTTAAAAAAGTTTATTAAATATTCTGCTGAAGATGGACAGCACAATTTGATAAACTTTCTTATGGATGAACTAACTTACACATGGACTGACCCCTCCCGCAGCAGACCACCCTCACCCCATCCCTATACGTTAACGGGGTCCAAACGGGAGATCGGCCTCGTGCTTGTACATTTTGTACACAGATGAGTAAATCATACAAGCTTGGACCCCCTACACAAATTGGGCCTAGGTCAAGATTAACATGCAAGTATGCTAACATAGACCCCGATCCCCGTTTCGACCCGTACATGTATAGGGGTGGGGTCAAGGGAGGGTTGATTTATGGAGGGGGTGGCAGCCGACAGTGCTCAGAAGATGTAGAGAGCTCATAATACATAGCGTATGACGCTTGTCATAGCCTTATGCATTATGTACTCTTGATGATACCTCTTAGACTTTGTTTTAGAGTTTAGAGTTTTAGAGTCTATTTTAGATAACACTTACAAACCAACACAAGAATATGACATCCTTGCAGCCTTGACCTGTATCACTGTATCCGCTGTGATGCTATACTGTGTCAGCTATGATGAAACGTAAGTGCCTTAATTGCTACGCCGCACAGCAAACTGGTTCCGTTTAGCTAATTTAGGTATATACAACTGCGGATAGTTACAGTGAATAGCATCAAATGAGAATAAAAACAGAATAATTCGTTCAATGGTTAGTCATAAATAAAATCTAAATAACTGCAGATTTCATTGTACCAAATTAAATCAGAATAAGTAGTTAAAACTTTGTTAAGGTATTTATCCGCCCGCTGACACCTTCTGCTTGCTGAAACAATACAAACACGCTGAAGTTAGTAATTTTCCGCTCTGATGGGCTAAGGCATAAAAAGTTGCAGAAAAATTAGGTGCCGAGCTCACAATCGTACAGAAAAAAACGCATTCTGAAAAGTTTGAGATTAAACTTTCCCTGAAAAGATATAATCCAGCTTGAGCGCAGTAAAATTCATGCAATTGACAGCTCTTCCTTTGGCAATTCGTAACGGTGCATTTAACGAAGTCAAAGAAATTGTCCTATTGGGCAGAATATTGTAGAGTATTTTGATAAGTGTCTATTCATTTGTCAAAATAATTATTCTAGGATAGGTTCTCCTTTCACTATGGTAATGTTTAATTGGAATAAGAAGGAAGCAATTCTTTATAATGGAATAATTCTGGGAGTAACGGCTTTAATGGAATTTCTTGGCAACCTATTGGTCGGAAATATTTTACTTGCTCAGTAAGTTGAGTTGTATAACTCGTGTATATTTTCCTACTGAAGATTAAAGATGCGTGACCGCCACGCTTTACGTGCATCCATGGTACCAACTACTTGTACCATCCTACATCGGGCTGCAATGTATGCATGATGTATATTCATTATTTCAGGGAATATAATACTGGTATTTTAATAAAAACAATATTTTTGTACTGCAATATTTTTCAACCATAGCTTTAAAGGTTTTGGGCCTCATCCGTTATTGGCGTAATCTATCACGTTCTGCATTCATATTTCTGCGATTTCATTAAGCAGGAACAGCTCTTGAGCGATTTTCAGCCTAAAATACATTTCGCGTATTATACGCTCATCTATTCTTGCTTTGAATATAGTATACCCGTTTTGCGTGTCAGCATTTTCAACACTGCTCTGCTGCTGCTCACATCAAATTCATTCTCATAAACGTAGCTTTTAAGTGTAGCAGTAACTAGCTTTTAAATGTTGTTGTTGATTTGTTTATTACTGCATTAGACATGGCAATGTGATGATCATCACCCGAAGCTGCGCAGTGTTAGCCAGTAGTGTAGTGTAGCTGCTGTAATATGTACTGTAAAGCTCCGAAAGATATACCAGGAGTAGATTAATAGATAAGTTCTTTGTATTCTTTGTTATCAGAGCAAATCCTATGCTCTGTTCGCTAACGCCTGATGCCTTCGGCAAATTATTCCCATCGCTTCAAAGAAACTGCTTCTGAGGTAAAGCTAGAAGCAGACACAAATCAAACGAACCCACTGCTAGTGTTTTCACATAAACAGAACTAGTGAATGACGAGCCTATCCCTATTTCGACCAGGAGCTGTTTTGCGGGTGGGGAGGGTCCTTAGTAAACAAACAGCTTTTGCTCTGATAACAGAGAGCATGCTTAATGGCATACTGTTATTATTATGTGCATGTACGTATGTCTTCCTGTCAAAGTGCCATCATATAGTATTCAGATTTTCATTTAAGCGTCTTTTGACCAAGAGTACAGCAACATAAGAGTGGCAGCTGTCATACTCTATGTATTGTAAACGTGTCACATCCTGTGCACGCTAACGGCTGACCCCCGTTCCCGCAAGTTGGCGACCAGTCGAAACGGGGGTATGCTCACTCGCTCTACGCTAAGGTGTTAAGGTGGTGATTCCTTTTGGAGACATGAACTTTGAACCCTTATTACTCATTCATTACCTGGAGTTAAGAAGCCATTTATACATCAAATGGAGCTTAACATTTTTGCTTTCTAATAAATGCAAGAAAACTAGCTTCAGTTTTCGGAAACTATTTTACTGCATTTTCGAAGGACTTTAATTTTCCAGATTTTTTGCAGACTGAAGTAAATTTTTTCGTGAGGCATCGATTATACCATTCGATACCTCTATCAAATACCTGGGGACCCTTTTTTAGTTCTTATGAAACCGCTCTTCGTAATGGAGATATTAGCTAAAATGTATGCGCAACCTGGTTTTTGCCTACTTTTCCCAATTTAGCAAGCGACCACTTTAGCTAGAAAGCAGCAATCGGGGCAACTAAAAAAGGGTCCCTGGGTATTTTTGTGTAAAACATGTCTAGTAAGTGGCAACTCTCTATCATGCATAGTAAATGCTCCACAATCGCTGGAAAAAATTTGGTTATTTTTTGGCAAAAACTACATCTTTTATGATAGCAGCGTACAGGATAGCATTTAGAAGAATAATCGGCCTCGACGAGACCTTCAAATTGACGCCATTCGTTTAATTTTACGGCTTGCGTAGCTCAAGAAATGGCGGATTATTTGATTTCTGCAAAAATGACAAGTTTTCAACGCCAAAATAAGAAAATCAGTTATATCTCACTATAGAGATACGCTAGAAAGGTGCTTCAAAAAGCAAAAATGTAGAGCTCAACAAGATCTTTCCAATCAAGATAGTCATAGCTATGCAACTACTGTCTAATTGTCAAAAAGCGGCAAAAACCGCCCTGAACGGAAACGTTGAAGTTTTGAAGCGGGATTGCGCGGAGGGTGTTAGAATGCTAAAAGAACTTATTTTGGAAAGTTTCATCAAATTTCATCCTGATTTGGACCGTCAACCAATAATATATGCCCAAAAGGAATCACCACCTTAAAGCTCGAAAGCATAAGCCGTACGTGCGCGAATTTTGTGCCCGCTTCGAGCTTTAGAACATGCGCATAGCGAGGATTGCATTTTTTGAAGTGATAGGCCCAACTTGAGGGAGGGGGGTCAGCCGTTAACGTGTGGAAGAGAGGATGTGAGGAGCTCATAAGACATAGAGTATGCCAGCTATCATACTCTATTATATACTCTTGTTTTGACTTTAGCTTTGCTGAACGGTCAGCCATGGTTGGAGGTATTATATCATTCCTTCTATTTTTTCTCATATCTTTTTCTTGGCCTGGTCTACCTAGAATAAAGAATATATCTTATAGTACGTAACAGTTTGTAATCTTATGCTATCCAATTTGCTATTGCTCCGTAAGGCACACGTTAGAATAGCCGCCAAAATCTTGAGCAGTGTGCAATCATGAGTTTACGGTGATATCTGGAAATGTGAGGGGCTGAACTGTTAACACCTTCCCACGTCTGGTACACGAATGCAAGTAAGAATATTTCTTAAACTGTCGCTATGAATATGTATTATTCATATACCTTTCTTGTTGTAAATATCTTTTATGTTCAGATAAAAAATGCAATTTGACTGTCAGTGCCATAGCGCCAGAGTTTCCGTCACATGATAGGCGCAATGACACAGCTCATGAAAGAATTAGTGATACGACCATTGGTTGCAATTATCCTTGGTGCTCGTATACTACAAGAATTTACTTGGCTCAGTACATTGTTGCTAATTTCTTTTTGGCTCTGGCTTTCTGCTTTGGATACACGCCATCCATATCCTTGTTTTCAAAAATTTTGGGACCTATAAGACAAGTGAGAATTCTGAAAATAAATCTTTGGTGATGATTAATCCATAAATTTCCTACTCGTAAAAATCGTAAGAAGTTTGTAATGGTACTTGCAGCCTGAAGCTTCAAAACTAAATATGAAGGTTATTTTTCAGGGGACTATGCAAGGGATTTTCGTTTCAAGTGGAAGTTTTGCATCAACAATTAGTCCAATATTGGTCAGGTACGATTCATGTAAATAGTGCAGTAAAATATTTTTGTTTCACTTTTGCTCAACATATTACTTCAGTGTTACTGGACTTGGACTATGCTGCACTATCTTAGTTTTCAACCTTTTATGGCCTGCCTCGAAAGAATTAAAGAAGGTGCAATCAACAGCATTGAAGCAATTGCATGTATAATTTAATTCAATTGAAGGGAGAACGCTTCGGGTCTGAAGCAACAGAATAATCGCTACATGTCATAGGAACATTGTGTTAATAACTGCTTGCCTGAAATGTTATGACAAACTACTTTTAGGAGGTGTACAAAAGCCGTTTTCTTAACGTTCCTAACATGTTATCTTGTTTTATTAAAAGTATTCTGCCCGTTTTAGCTTTTTCTTTCACCATCTTGGACCCAGAGTGGCTTGGGGCGCTGCAATTGGTATTCTTCTAGTTACCCTTATCCAAGTACTTTTCATGTATCGACATCTATTGCCTTACGAGTCAAAGAAAAACCGAATATTAAGCATTAATATGAAAAGAAAGACTTGGAATAGTGGGAACAAGGAACTCGGGAAAAATGATTTGTTTGATGCAGTGCTATAAATAATAGTATGAAATAAATGATTGTTATAAAATAAATAAACATGGTATAAATTCAAGCCAGCGTGTCCAGTATTCTATTAATCATCTTTAGAGGGGACTACTTGAATTAAAAATGCGACTCTCACCGATTTTGCTCAAATTGTTCCCATTGATACTCCCTAGTGCTCTACACAATCCAGCTCTACACAATCTGAAAAATTGAGATGATTTCGTCCAGCAATAAAATGTTACAGTCACGCAAAGTTTCCGATTCCTCTTGAAAATAGCAAAAAGTTGGAAGTTTAGATTTTACGAATCTGCAAACGATAACTTACTCAAATCAAAACCGTTCGAAGTGTTCTATAGCTCATTTTGAAGCTAAATACAATATCTAAAACGTGTCGAAGAGCGTTTTTCAAAATTCGATTTCTAAGCTTTTGTAGTTTTCTAAAGTTATTGAGAATTGAATAAGCTATTGCTTGATGTGATATCGTGCATATTTGTAAAATTTCGAAAAATGTCACATTTCAGCTAATTTGATTCACAGAAACCATTACTACAAATGTTAGAAAAAAAATATTGAAAAAGTTCTGCGACAAGTTTTACATATTGTATATAGCTACAAAATGAGCTATACAACACTACGAACGGTTTTTTATTTGAGAAAATCAAGGTTTGCAGGTTCAAAAAGTCTAAAGTTCCGATTTTGGGCTATTTTCAATACCAATTGGACAGCTTGAATGACTGTAACTTTTTTATTCCTGGTCGAAATCATCTCAAATTTCACTGGCTTGTATAGGGCCATAGGGGTTATTGGTTTTCGGATTTGCGTCAACTTTGCGTCAACGCGTAAACTTTAATTTCGCCCCGTCAGGAGATCCCGTTAAGAACTTTTGAGTCCAGGTAGTATTATTGTTTTAGCGTGTTTTTGTGCAAAAATTGTTTTATTGGTCAAATATACATTCACCCAGCTGCATGCAACTATTTTGTGCCAGCTTTATAAGTTACGTTTTCAATTTGGGTGAGTTGGGTAAGTTGGGTGAGCGGGAGGTACAGAAGCATTTGGAAAACTAAATCTGTGATTTGTGTGCACGCTATTGCAATAAACAACAATCCAATGAATGGATGCGTAGGTGCACTGGACACGGGAAAAGCCAGACAGACACGGAGTTTTAAGGTAGTTTTAAGGTAGGCGCAAACTGCAAAGACAAACAAAAGCTGTGGAGATTTAATCCAGTAAATGGATGCGGAGCATCAATGAAAAAAGCGAATGGATCTCTCATATGCAAGCTCTAAACACCTTTGCAAATGAGATCGCACATCGCCATATCTATGAGGATGCAAACCTACAAAAAGCCATTGAACGCTGAGAGACAAAACTATGCACTTGCTTCGAGTACTCTAGTGCTGGGCACAGAACATTTGTATGTGCCGGCCCAGAAGGAAATTAGAGAGATTATATACTTCTGCTACCGTCCCTTTTATATGCTTCTGCTACCGTCCTCCATCTGCCGATTCATCTATCTTCGATGCCATAAATACAGACATATCCAACCTGTCTCGGCGGTTCCCGACGGCCCGCTATATTATAACTGGAGACCTAAACGCCCATAATCCAGCATGGCCGCGCCACTCCTGTGCATTAAACGCGGCTGGTACAGACTGTGAAGCATTTGCATGTAGCCATGGTTTAGCCCAGATTGTGACCGATCCAACAAGGTATGGCGAAACTCCCAGCTGCCTCGATCTTGTGTTAACCGATTATGAAGATGTAGCTTTCGACGCATGGGAGTCTCCAATTGGAACCTCGGATCATGCTGTTGTTTCATTCCATATTGCGCAACCACGACCTGACGAATTGGAACCAGTGCAGAATCCATCACTTAGATTTTCTCTGGCCGACTGGGACAGTCTCCGAAACTGGCTCGCTGACAATGCCTAGCAATCGTCCCTGGCCAACCTACACCTTAACGACATGTGGGCGTCAATTGCAGATCGAATAAAGATTGGAATGAATTATTTCATCCCAATGGCGTCTACTAGGCGTAGGTCCAAACCACAGTTGGAAGCGGGTACCATTTTGGCGACCCGCCTGCCCCGCTACCCGCAAGCTGGTACCCGCCCCGCCCCGCCCCGCGGCCCGCGGCCCGCAGTCAAGTGATACCCGCAAGATACCCGCCAAATTTTTCTAATGCTAAAGGATAACTGTGCGGTTAAATTATTAAAAAAATGTCAATAATGCGAAATAAACTATGTTTAAAGCTTTTAAACTACTTTAACCTACAAATGTTATTGAGATGTTTCGTCGAAATATAGAAATTAACCCAAATTGTTGAAGTTTGTGGAAAAAACATTAAAACTTTTTCGAAAAGTTTAAAAATTTATACTAACTGATACACTTAATTAGAGCCCCTGGGCTTGGGGCCCGATGTCAGCCTCGATGGTTAAGTCTCAATGCCGACCGGGACGAAACGTTGTAATTTTTAACAATTTTTAGCCAAAATTTTGGAATTTTAGAAGTCTGAATTAAATTAAAATGGTACAGATCGTTCGTTTTTATTTCTCATCTATTTTTATTGAAAATAACAATAGTAATTTTGTCGATGCTTAAAACCATAGTAAAATCTGAATTTTTAAGAAAATTCTCCTATTTAAGTTGCAATTTTTGGCCGGCTCGGCCTCGGATCCTTCCCGATGCAAGTCTACGAGAAATTAGCCTTGGCTCATGTAGTTTCGAAAAAAGACCCAATTTACAAAGCTAAGGACTAGTCCTAATACTCATCTTCTAGAAATAAAAAAATGATCAAGGTTTTTGAAAATGAATTGAAGATTTGAAGAGTTGAAAATTATGCACCGTTCGGCTCTCTCGAAAGCGCTTTTAGCCTGGTAGACGGCAAAGTCCTCTGGATACAAATTCCACAACAGTAGATGACGACAGATGACATAGCAGAAAACGCAACTGCAACAAAGGAATTAGGTAGGATAGGATATCCAAAGTTCCACAAAAGCATATACAGTTATCGGACGCGGCGGTAAGATTAATATAACGTAAAACATACCAGAACGGGAGGTCAAAGTAAAACTTAAATGACCCTCGTGGTAGCAAATTTGAGTTTGTGGGAGCACGTTTTGCCAGATTCAAGCTAAATGTTGCCTTAAATTATGCGAAATTTAACTAAAACAGCTGTTTTTAATAAAAACAACATTCGTGGGACTATTTTTACATTTGGACTATAAATACAGCGATATTTTGTAAATAATCTGGCGAAGCGAATTTCGTTAATTTCAGTCTGAACACTTGTTTTTTGGCCATTTTTTACCACTTTGAGCCGAATTTCATACTGCTTGTCGCTTGTGACAAGGTAGACAATTTTGGTACCCTTATGGAGGAATTCGCCGAGACGAGGGTTTTTTCTCTGTCCACCAGTGAATGTATGTGAATATGTAAAAGCTCTAAAAATTGAATTAGAAAAGGGGAGGCTGTTGAGCTTTTCAGATGTTTTCGGATTTCGGATTCACTCGGATATATATATATATATATATATATATATATATATATATATATATATATATATATATATATATATATATATATATATATATATATATTCACTCTTCACTCGGAGCAGGCTATACGTCTGAATAACAAAAAGTAAGCTAAGACAAGGTTGTCCGACGAAGGGTTCTGTTACGGATTATGATAGTTTTGTCATCAGGATTTTTCTGGAATAATATTAGTTTGAACAAACATAACTTAACTTAACTTAACAAACTCCACTAAAGGAACACAAGCTTATAATAAAATGTAAGGCATTTAAGCATTGCAAAGATGGATGGAATAGCAGTCTCTATGCTGAGATACTAAGTTCTCCTGCTTAATGAAAATGAAGCAAGAAATGCAAGTAGAGAGCTCGGTAAATAGACAGTGTATGCAGGAACACAACATACAATCATGATTACGCTTCTGGATATAACCTCATAGAGCAAGTTTCATCAAACGATATGCGCTCAGATTAGCATCGTGGAGAAAGAGACCCAGCCAGAATTACCTAGCGATTTTTTGAAATCAGCAACACTATCTTTTTCCGAACGCATTTCAAAAAATTGTTACAATTTTAGTGAATATATCAGCAAGAGATACCCGCAACTACCCGCGCGGGTAGCCTGCGGGTAGCAAAATTTCTATTACCCGCGGGTACCTGCGGGTACCCGCGGCCCACTTCCAACTCTGGTCCAAACCTTTCTTCACCAGACGACTGCACTTCCTGCTCAATCAAAAAAGGCGCACTTGGAACCAATGGAAGAAATCACAGCTCCCGTCTGATCGCCTAGAATATCGAATGGCCAGAAATCTATACAATTCCACGCTTCGCGAAAGAAAACGAGAGTATGCTTCTGAAGTGGCCCGACGCATCGACAGAACGTCCGGGCGCCCAAGGTGGAGTGCAGTAAACAGTGCCCTCGATCGCTCAAGTCGCCGAGCCATGCCGCCACTGTCGATCGGCGGCGGAAGCCTGGCTCATGAAGCTGTCCAGAAAGCGGACCTGCTAAACAAAACATTTGCTAGGAAAGCCACCACAAAAGATCCCGACTCGTGTGTTCCTTTCCTGCAGAAGCAAACCGATGACACCATCGAGTCAATCCTGTTCCCAACTGGCAGTGTACTCAGGGTTCTACGGAAGTTAGATGTAACCAAAGCCAAAGACCCGGACAACATTCCTGCCTTAGTACTGCAAAAATGTGCTGCAGAGCTTGCCCATCCTTTGTCGCGCCTCTTCACTCTTTCCATGGAGTCTGGAGCTGTACCGAATGATTGGAAGGTGGCACATATTGTCCCTGTTTTTAAGAAAGGAGACAGAAGCGACCCCGCCAACTACAGACCCATTGCACTTCTGTCCTTGGTGTCCAAGATTATGGAGCGCATGATACATGCGAAGCTGTACAACTATTTGGAACGCAGAAGCCTGCTCAGCAGTAGACAATTCGGTTTCCGCAAAGCCCACAGTACCATCCACCCGAACATCCTTCTCTCACAGTTCTGCGACGATACAATGGACGACGGGGGAGAAGCCAGAATTGTTGGCCTAGATCTGGCAGCTGCTTTCGACACTGTTTGGCATAAGGGACTGTTGTACAAAATGCGCCAGTATGGGATCAGCGGCCAACTGTACCAGTGGTTCTCGCACTACCTATACGGTAGATCTCAATCAGTAATCGTGGATTCTGAACTCTCTCGGCCTGTTCCTGTCCTTGCCGGTGTCCCACAGGGATCAATTCTAGGCCCTCTTCTTTTTCTTCTGTATATAAACGACTTACCCGACTGTGTCTCATGCGAAACATTAATATTTGCGGACGATACCACCCTGGCGGCACCAGTACCATCTCCTGAGTGCAGGATGACCGCTTGTGTATTACTAGAAGCAGACCTCCTATTTGTATGGGATTGGGCCCGCAAATGGCAACTGACCCTGTCGGTACCGAAGACGCAGTCAATGGTTATATCTCGCAAAAGAGACTCGCACCTAATACATCCGCTACGCCTCGGCCACTCTGACTTTATCAACATGGACTTTATAAAGCTGCTTGGCGTGGGTTATTCCAACAAACTATCCTGGGTCTGGCACGTGCTTGGCAAAGCCCACACAGCTGCCAAACTAGTTGGGATGCTCAGGCGATCTTCACAGTTCCTCTCGCAGAACGCCCGGTTCCACGTCTACGTTGCTCTTATTAGGCCAATAATGGAGTACAATCTTCCGCTGTTTACCAACATCCCCCAATACGCTCTCAGAGTCCTGGAAGCAGTGCAGACCTCAGCAGCTCGACTGTTTCCAAATTACCATCTTGATCCTTTGCGACACAGGCAACTTGTCGGCGCCTTGTCTTTGTTCTGGCAACTGGCAAACGGAAAAGGACCGCAGCCACTTGTCGATCTAATTCCGCCTAGGCTATTACTGAGAAGGTCATCTCGTCTCACGTCAAATTCGGATGCACGACGAGTTCCATCGTCACGATCACGCCACCACCAGAACAGTTTTATACCATTTACAACAAGGTTGTGGAACAGCCTACCAGACGAAGTGATACACCAGCGAACACCGAAGGGATTCCAGCGATCCGTTCACCGCTATCTGCTGAATGATCCACATCGGATGCCTACCTGAAGAAGTAACTGAAGAAGTAAGTAAGATTAGCGAGTAGCCACCTGATCAAACACATTGGGATGGAATCATTCCGCCATGGGAAACCACAAAAATGTACTTTGATTTGTATTGGCCAACCATCGAAAATGAGCGTTGGTATCGCTGATCCGTCTTATCATGTTTGAACTCACCACACAATATGAAGTTGGTGCAGATGAAATTTTTGCTTACGAACTAGACGGTTCCCGGACAGGTAAAATCAGCTGGCATGTTATTCTGGAAAGTGTAGTCACTACTGTGCCGTGCGCGTTTGACTTTAACAAAATCAAAAGATTTGGTACTGTAACTTTAAAGTTTTTGGGTGTTTATCCTATGGTGCCGAAATAGTTGACGCAGCCTGCCCATGCAAAATAAACCAAATTTTTTGTTTTGCCTGGTGTCAACTTTGGCGGTGTTTCAGAATTTAAACGTTTTCGTACTTTTAGCTGTAACTTTTACACTGCATTTTTGGGAGCTGGGGGCTGGCCTGGGGGGGGGTAACGGTCGGAGTCAATATCCCAACTGTCGGTTGGATCCTGACCCGTTCATGAAGTTACGAAAATCAACTTTAAAAAGGATATTCGCTCGAACCCTGCTCAAATACGAACCTCCAGGCACTGTAGATCTTCGTGCGGTCAGTAATACCTTTGAGTACTTAGTTCTGCAAGTGGCAGATGATGAAAACAAAGAGATATATATGAATTACAAAGAGATATATATGCCTTACTTAAGATGCAGATGAGAGTGGTAGACAAAATGCACTGCAACTGCAACAGAAAAGACCTTTTTAAATCAGACTGGAATAAAGCGCGGCAGAAGAGAAATGATAATATTCAAGTTCCTGATGGGCCTGGACCGGAATGCATTTAACACTCCAAAAATTGGCACTTCCAACTCACCCAGCTCACTCAAGTTGAAATTATTTTAAATAATCCACATTCTGCTATCTGAAGGAGCAGATCTCAATCTCTCATTTGCTCACTCGCTCACTCAACTCACCCAATTCACCCAAGCTGAAAAAGCGAAAGTTTAGCACGAAGGCCCCCTGTTTGCCAACTGGAGGATCAGATCACAAAAAAGTTACACTTTTTGCTCACCCAACTCACCTAGTTCACCCAAGCTGAAACAGTGAAACTTTTTGCACCAAGCCCACAGCATGAGAGGACCAGGTCGCAAAAAGTTGCACTCTTTGGTCACCCAACTCACCCAAGCTGAAAAATTAAAACATAAAATATGAAACACGACACCTATAGATGCGTCCAATATACATGACGGGGGTCGGGGGAGCGGATCCTCCCAGAACTTGAAGAATTTTTGCAATTACAGTATTATCCGTAATGGAAATATTTAAAATTTTTTTTACATCTGTTGCATCTAACGCCTATCGGGAATAATTTTTGATATTATTGAAACGCATACTCCGATGTTTCAATGTTATAGTTAAACTAACTAAAGTATGAAAAATTGATGAAATATTTATTAAATTAGTATCAGTGAGAAGAAAGATAGTAAAAATTAAAACATACCTTTTGTTTCGAAAACTCTGAAGACTACTGATCCCTGAAAAGATAATTGCAAATGAGCATCGGGGGTCTGAGGCTCCCCGTCCCCCCCCCCAGATGTTGGAGAATTTTTAGCAATACGATAAATCCGTAATGAAAATGTTTAAAAGATTAATTTGTCATCAGCACCTAACGCTAGCGCATTTTGTATAAATTGCATTTGCAATTTCATGAATTTTGAATAAAGCCAGTATAATAAACAAAGAAGCGTGTATGCGTACTGCAGTATTGTTCAAAGGCAAAGCCTTTGTAAATACCATTAACATTGGTTACCACAGAGTAAAGTTAAATTTATCGTAAATTTTTCATACACAGCTTTTTGTAATTAGAGGTTTTTGGCAATTAAATGGAAATGTTTAAGGTGGTGATTCCCTTTGGTCACATAAAGTTTACACCATTATTACTCATTTATTACTTGGAGTTAAGAAACCATTTTATATCAAAATGTAGCTTTGACATTTTCTCTTTTTAATGCATGCCATGCCATGAAACTAATGTTGCTTTTCCAAAATATTTTTAACACATTTTAGAAGAAGTATAATGTTCCAGATTTTTTGCAGACTCAAGTAAATGTTTTCGCGAGACAACGGTTATATCATTCGATACCTCTATCAAATAGATGGGGACGATTTTTTATTTATTGTGAAATCGCTCTTCGTTATAGAAAAATAAGCTGAAATGTGTGCGGAACCTGTATTTTGCCTACTTTTTCCAAATTTGTCAAGCGATTATATTTGCTAGAAAGCAGCAATCGGGGCAACTAAAAAATCGTCCCTGGGCATATTTGTGCAGAACACATCTGTTAAGGTGGTAGTACCACTACCGGGATTTTCTACGTAATTTTTCCATGGATGAAGCAATCTTGACAAAACATTGGATAAAGCAAAACTGGTTGGCAAACTATCTTTGCGCAAAATCTTGGTGTCAGAGAATGCATAATTGGCTAGCTACCATCGTGGCTTTGCGCATGCGCAAATAGTCAAAATTTTATTTAGTTTCGTATATTAAATTTTACTGAAATACGTGAAAGAGCGCAAAAAGCGCTTTAAAATGATGTGCATATCTCTTCAGTACGTGGTTTCTATCAAAAGTTACAAGCGGTTGAAGCTGAATAGCTGATATATAGCTGATATAGCTGAATTACGTTGACCGTTTGCACACGTAATGTAAAGTAAAAACAGTATATCCGAAAATTAAATCTATTGGGGTTTAACGGTTCCTTTTGCGTTATTTATGTGCACTATTTAATAGAAAGCACTTTGCAGCTGCTTGAAAGCATTGGAAATTTCGAAAACCAAAGCAAACAATGAAAAATTACAGAATTTTTGTTTTTGATTTTCTCGTCACTGCTTCAGTCAAAATGGACCAAATTTTGAAAATATGTTTTGCATCAGCATACGCTCAGGCCATTTTCTTGGTTTTTGGAAAAACGCAATATTAAGCAAGTTATAAAACTTACAAATTTTCAAAACGCGCTAAAAAACGGAAAACTAACTTTTACGAAAAACTAAAAAAACGGCCTGAGCATATATGTAAACTAACCATATACTGAAAATCTCGAATGATTTCATAAAGGATTGAAGGAGATATTTAAATTTAAAACTTTTAATACATTTCCTATTGTGTAGACAGCAAGCCAGTCCCCGCAGCGTCGTAGATCAGCTCATCTGATGCAAAACAGGATAAAGAACAAATTTGCCACATTTCAAGCGGATTCAATTAAGTATTTAGTTCACAGCATCTGTTCAAAGTCCACCCCGGTAGTGGTACTACCACCTTAAGTAGCAGCACTACAGCTTGCATGGTGAATGCTCCACAATCTTTGGAAAAAAATTGGTCGTGTTTTTGCAAAAACTACATTTTTTATGATAGCAGAAAAAAAGGATAGCAGTTGGTAGGCGATCATGCGTCGGATAATTCGCCCCTATGAGACCTTCAGATCGACGCCCTTAGTTTGATTTTACGGCTTGCGTAGTTCAAGAAATGTTGGACTACTTGATTTCTGCAAAAATGACAAGTTTTCGACGTCAAAACAAGAAAATCGGCTATATCTCACGGTAAAGAAAACCTAGAATGTTGCTTTAAAAAGCAAAAAATGTGACGCTCAGTGAGATCTTTCGAATGAATATAGTCATAAGTGTATAGCTGCTGCCAAAGGTTCAAAAATTAGGAAAAACCACTCTGACCGGAAATCTAGAATTTTTGAATCGGGATTGCGCGGAGGGTGTTAGAACGCTAAAAGAACTTATTTCGGAAAGTTTCGTCAAATTTCATCATGATTTACGCCGCCAAATAACAATTTGTGCCCAAAAGGAATCACCACCTTAAGGGGGCGCTTGCATTACCGGGAACGGTTCTCCTGAGTTTATTTTCCAACGAATCTATTTCAAACTTTCAGCATAGGTAGCTGGTGCTAAATGCAAACAATATGTAGAATTTGAATAATCCAGTGCTTGGCTTGCCACTTACACAAGAGGGATAAGCTGACATTTTCAAAACCCTGTCACTCATTAACGGCAGAATGAAATTAGTTCAAATTTGGCACAAATGCGTAAATGAACATAACGCAGGGGCAAGTTTTTCAGTTTTTCGATTTATGCAGTTTTGAGTATTTTATGAATATTCGAAAACTTTGAAAGTCAATATGTCACGGTATATACGATTTAAACAAAAACTAAAAAAATTGCCCCTGCGTACCCGTCAAATAAACGTGAGCCATACCGTTGAATGAAAGCCATACCGGTAGCTAGCCAAGCACGTAGTCTCCGTTGCCGAAATTTTGTCAAAGGGTGCCTGGCCAACCAAAGTAAGTTTATTTCGGATTTCTTTATAATTGAGCTCTCGGTCTAAATTTTATATCTATAATCCCGATAATGCAAGCGCCCCCTTAAAAAGATTTACATGTTTTTTGCACAAAGCTTGCATATTTCAGGAATAATGCAGGATTTATGCAGAATTTTACAAGCCAGTTCCCAGTTTTTGCAACAGCTTCTACTACGCTACTCCAAATGTAAATCTGAGAGAACCGACCTTGAGAAATCGTTGGGGGAGGGGGTAGACGAAATAAAGGTGGGTGGGGTAAGCCGTTTTGAGGTGGGGTGGGGTCCGGAAAAATCGAATTGGGGGGGGGGGTAAAAAATTGTTTGGTCAAAAATTTAGAAAAAATTCGCAAATTGGCTAAAAAAGCGTTATTTCCAACTAAAAATCAAAAATATTTCATCATTTTGGCTCATTTATTCAAAAAAACTTGGATTTTTTGCAAAATTTTCGAATTTGTCCAAAAAAATTTCGAATTTTTACTAATTTTGGGGCAAAATTTTCAAAATTTTGAGGGTGGGGTCTGGAAAATTTGGGTGGGCGGAGTCTGGGATTTGGCCATTTGGGGCATAGCTGCAGTGGCGGATCCCAAGGGGGGGGGCGGGGCCCGGGGCCCCCCCCTTTGCGATTTGGGCCCCCTCCTTTGACATTCCGGCCCCCCCCCCCCCAGAAAATTTTTTCAGCTGTTTATAATGCATATTTCGAGTGAAAATTAAGCATAATTTTAATAAATTCCACTAATTTTTAAAAAATTTCGCCTGCGGCGCACTCATACTTCCGTGCTGCTTTATTACGTACTTAGTTCTGTGACAGAACTTCTGTCTCTTAAAGTGTCTTCTATTTTGTTTCCTTTCCTGTTTTGTAAGTATATAATTAATTGTACCCAACGCTTTTAGTTTATTTTATGACTATATACCGGCTTATATTTATATTTACAAATTTTGTTTGCTTTCATAACGTACATATATATATAAATGGGCAAAGCAAGATTGATAATTGGCAGCTTCTGAAAGTGTTCTAGACTAAATCATGGAAGTGAAAAATTCTGAAAAGCATCCAATTCCCGTTTTGGTTTTCCACTGATCGATTATACAACTCAATAATTCATCTCATCTTAACTAATCTTTTTAAACATTTGAATTGCTGAATTTTCCACGATTTCAAAAAATTCTTCAACTTCTGGGGGGCGCCGCCCCCAGACCCCCCGTTTCGCACATTATTGTTTGTTGCCCTTGTAGCTTGTCCTCTTTATTGGCACCATTCCTTGTATATACTTATACTATTTTACTGCATGTTTTTCACGTCGTAAGTTATATGTATATACATCTCCATTTTATTTCTTTAATCTTTTCAAAAGTTTGCATGACGGATTTTTTCCAATTTCAAAAAATTCTTCAACTTCTGTGGGCTCTGCCCCCCAGACCCTTCGTGTGCTTCTTGTGTATATAAATTGTAAAAATTCTTGTAAAAATATTTTGTTCCTGGAAAAAGCAAATTTTTAACACCCCCCCGGAAAAATTTGGTTACCCCCTAGAAAAATTTTTCAGCGGGCCCCCACCTTTTCAAAATCCTGGATCCGCCACTGCATAGCTGTACCAGGCTACAGTTTACCACCTGTGAGACCCCCCCCCACGGAGAGGCCAGACCCCCCACCCCCGACCTCGACTACTTCCCCCCAAGCCGAGCTCAGACCCCCTCCCCCCCTAAAATTGGGTCCAATCCAAACAAGAGACAAAATGCTAAACTTTTGCAAAAAGTTTTGCAATTTTTCAAAAATTTTCTGAAAAGATTGTCTAGAAACAGTCAAAAACGCTAAAAAATAGGTTTTAAAACGCAATACGAGTGGTTTTTTATTAGATTTATGTCGAAAATAGTCGATTTTATGTCCAAAAAGAGCCATTTTTAGCTGAAAAAAATTTGGGTACAGTTTGGGTACAGTTTTTTTTGAAAATTTCCGATTTTTGAGACCCCCCAAGCATAGGTGTAACGGGGATTTGGGGTGGGGGGCCGTCCCCCGAAATTTTGGGGGGCCCCCTTTTTAGACCCCCCAAACCTCCCCCCAAAAATTTTTTCAATTTTTATGCCAAAAATCGCATTTTCAGCGATTGCTAATGCCGAAAAACATGAAAGCATTAAGTAATTTTGACATTAGACAGTGTTTTTAAACTCGAAAACTTGATTGCCAACATGTTTCTGAGTCCAGGATAAGGTCAATATTGAGTTTAGAAGTCCATAAAACCGTTATAAACGTGTATTTCTCGCGATAATAAACACGTTAAGCCAAAAATTTGGACTTTTTTGAAAAATTTTGCAAAATTTACCCTAAAAAATAATGCCCAAATTTTGGCCAATTTTCGGCGCGACTACCCCCAGTTGGGGGGCCCGGGGGCCCCCAAAAATTTCTGGGGGGGGTTTGGAAAAATGGCTGGGGGGGGGTTAACCCCCCCCCCCCCCATTACACCTATGCCCCAAGCCAGATTTGGACTTTTTACTCCCCCCCCCCAACCCAAACAGGTGGTCACACGAAGCCCATTTCTAGAAAACAATTAGAAAAATGTTTTAATAATTTTCTAATTGTTTTCTTATTATTTTCTAAATTGTTTTCTAATTGTTTTCTAATTATTTTCTAATTGTTTTCTAAAATCGAGGGGCCCACTTTCTAATTGATTTCTAATTATTTTCTTATTATTTTCTCACAAAAACGACGATTTTTCTAATGTTTTCTAATTATTTTCTAATTGTTTTCTAAAGCTTTTCTAATTGTTTTCTAACCAAGTTTAACATATTTTTTCTAATTGTTTTGCAATTATTTTCTAATTGTTTTCTAAATTATTTCTAATTGTTTTCTACATATATTTTTCTAATTGATTTCTATAGCAAGTACAAGGCTCGCAATTGTTTCTAGTTACTTTATAGGGCTCGTCTCTAGCCATAGCTTGCCTCATGTGAAATCCTCCACGAGTTGCCTAGTAGTTAGATTGCTTAGGGCTATCGTTTGATGCGAAATGTGTCCACTTTTGACAAATTTTATTTTTGACCCAAAGACCTCAACCTACCCCACCGCCACCACACACTGGGCATGCAGTTCTATGGAAGCGTTGCTCAGCTCACTTAGGGCTTTCATGTCATATATATACATGCGCAAAGTGTACTCAGGGTGTACCAGTTATATACGCCCTGATTTCTGGGAGGACCGCGCAGCGGCGCCCTTGCCTTTCCGCGCCCCCCACCCCGACTGTGTGTAGGAGAACCGCGCAAAATAATTTCTGGTACACCCTGTGAAGAGAGACCTATGTATACGTATATTATTTACGTATGTTTAATTTGATACCAAATACGACCACTTTGAAGATCTTGATTTTTGACCCCTACCGGACCCCCATCCCCAGGCCCGGCCCACTCCCGGGGCTATATAAACGTAACTCCAAATGACCAAAAACCGCTATTTTTGATTGACAATTTTCTATGTTGGGGTTTAAGTCCAGACGCTTCGCAAACCCATTTTTGACACTCTGTAAAGATCGATAGGAGCCGAATGGGGTAAAAATAATCAACAGTGAACAGGTTCAGGATAGTGGCAATAAGATAAGAATTTATACGTAAACGTACGTAAAGTTCACCACCATAGCATGAGAGAAATCAGTGTGAGAAAATGTAGCAAAAGCGTAAAGGAGAAACCTGGGAAAACCCCCATCTAGAAACTTATAATAGGTCTCAAAAATTAAAATCTTCAAAGTTCATTTTTGGGGCAAGTTTGGTATCATTGGAAAGCTCTTGGCCTGGAGATATTAAAAATGTACTATCTAGTAGCTCCATACTAATTCGTACTAATTATATACAAGTTGCGCTTAATTAAGCATTTTGAAAACACGCAGTATAAAAACGACCGCGAAAAACGACCAAAAACTGGGTATTTTTAGGGTAAATTTTGCTAAATTTTTCAAAAATGTCCAAATTTTTGGCTTTTTAAAATGTTTATCATTGCGAGAAATACACGTTTTTAACTGTATTATGGACTTTCTGACTCATTATTGACCTTATATTGGACTTGGATTTGAAATATGTTGGGAATCAAGTTTTCGAGCTAAAAAAATGTCTAATTGGGTTGGGTGGGGAGGGGATCCTGGGGGGCATTCATAGGTGTAATGGAGATTTGGGGTGGGGGAGGCTCCCCCCCAACTTTTTCTGGGGGGGGCCCTCTGGAGACCCTCCCAGGACCCCCAACCCTCCCCCAAAAAATGTTTCTATTTTTATGCCAAAAATCGCATTTTCAGCCGTTTCTAATTTCAAAAAACATTCAACCATGAAGTAATTTAATCATAAGACAGTAGTTTTAGACTCGCAAACTTGTTTGCCAACATGTTTCTATGTCCAAAATAAGGTCAATATTGAGTCAGAAATTCCATAATACAAGTAAAAACGTGTATTTCTCGCAATAATAAACACTTCAAGCCAGAAATTTGGACTTTTTTTGAAAATTTTTGCAAAATTTATATATATACCCTAAAAATACCCAAAATTTGACCAATTTTCGCGCCTTCGGCGCGACTACCGCCCAGGGTTTTTTTGGTCGCCTAACTTTATGCCAAATGGCCTCAACGACTCAAATTTTTTAGGCCATCATCCAAAAAATTTAGGCCATCCAAATTTTGTTAATTTTTAGGTTGTGCGTTATTGTTAGAGTTAGAGTATCTTCTAATTCTTTAAATAACTTATTTCATATCAGAATAGTCGCAATGTGGAATTCACTCCCTGAGCATGTAGTTACAGCTCAAAGCTTTAACATTTTTAGTAATGCTTTGGCTTCCGTTGATTTATCAGGTTTTGTTAGGGGGCGTGGGGTCAGCTGATCACGTAATCCTCCCTCGCCCTGCTCTATATTTAGTCGACATATATACGTTTGATTTGTTGTTTGTTCTTGATTTGTTTAGTTCCTACTAACAACAATTTAAATCATCTAACCATATATTTCTTGTAATTGTAACCGTAATGATAGTATGTTACCTTATATCGAGTAAACACCTTATTAGTTATTAGTTAGTATTGTACGCATTGTTAAAATTACAGTTGTCATGTGTTCACGCGTTATATATTCAAAAATCGCTGTTTAACAACAAAAATCGCCATCGTCACTGTTTAACACACTAGAAAAACTACCTTTTTACCTTAAAATGGCAAAAACAGAACCTTGTTAGCATAGAAATAATAGTGCACGACAGTATTACGTCATGAATTAATGAACTTTAATTGACAATTAAAACAGGTAGGAGCATACGAGTATGAACCAAAGAAAGAAAAAATTAAACTAATAGAAATAAAGTTAAACTGACATACTAAAATAGCATTTCTTCGATGAGATCTTTATAATAGTAAATGAAATTATAACTTGAATGTGTATATATTTATGAGTGCAAATAGACAATGTAACTAGCTGGTCGCTGGCGCAGCCCAGAAATACAAGGGAAAATGTCTAAATTCGCGCCGAAGGCGCGAAAAATTTTTTAGAAAATTGTTGTTTTTACTTAAAAATCAATAAAATTTAACTGGGGTATCGTCGAAAAATTTAGGCCAAATGGCCTCAACGGCCAAATGGCCTCAACGGCCAAAATTCTTTAGGCCATCGACTCATAAATTTAGGCCATGGCCTAAGCTATGGCCTAAAAAAACCTTGCTACCGCCCCCCCCCCACCCGCCGTTGGGGGGGGGGGTGTCCCCCCCAAAAAGTTTTGGGGGAGGGTTGAAAAAAGGACGGGGGGTTGGGGGGGTAGCCCCCCCACCTTACACCTATTGGGGGGGGGGATTTGGGGTCTCCAGAGGGCCCCGAAAAAGTTGAGCTCCAAAACATACCAGAAGAAAGCGCGACTCTTTCTAACCTACATACGTGTGCAAAGATCAAGTCATTTGGTTCACTCCTGCTCATTTTATGACATTTTGAAAATGACACCTACTTTTGGTCCTACCATCCCAATATTTTGCAAAAGTTTGGACCGATGTAACTTCTGACTGGGTTGGGCTAGAAAAGTTTTCCAAATATCTGCAATGATGGCAAGTCTTCCTCTTTGCACACAGCAAAAATTAGACTGATCCGCTGCACCACTAGTCTGGCACATTGCCAAACGTGGCGGGGCAAAACCCACTTTGGGGGGGAATCCTGCACCGTTAGTCTGGCACATTGCC
Organism: Trissonchulus latispiculum; assembly: GCA_030248195.1. Taxonomy (NCBI): domain Eukaryota; kingdom Metazoa; phylum Nematoda; class Enoplea; order Enoplida; family Ironidae; genus Trissonchulus; species Trissonchulus latispiculum. Next base: position 22,083 of record JASAND010018843.1, read on the forward strand.
ATTTGCCAAACGTGGGGGGAGTGAAACCCACTTTGGGAGAAAAACCCAACCGAATTTTTTGAAAAATTTTTTAAGAACCCATCAGGGAAACAATACGAGACTATAACACGGTACTATCGAGGACGCTGCGTCTTCCTATGCCGTCAGATTTGGATAATTTTGCTTACCTGTCTAGCTAGGGGCCAAAAACCCTAAAAATGCCATTTCGCTGCTGGAGGACCCAGACCCAGTACAGGTCGAATTTTGGATTATAACAGCTAATTGGACGTAAAAAGCATTCTCTACACGATAGACTAACAAGTTTTATCAAATTGCAGCGTTTTTAGCATTTTTCAAAAATTGCCCTATGTTTGTGTTAAACTTTATGAAATCTGGCCGTTTGATGCTGCATTTGCAATGGCACATGAGACATCAAAAAAGATATACGTATACCTGAACCGGGTTTTTTATTAGCTAACTAAAAAGAGTTGAATTTTACACAGGAAATGTAAGAATTGCGCTACGACAATTTTTGAGACCTGTGAGGGGTGGGTTCCCCCCGCATTTGGGTTTTTCCCTCATTTGGGTTTTCCCCCGCTACTTTTTGCATTATATATACCGATCTAATGGTACAACCTAGAGAAGTGCAAATGGGCGTTCCCCCCCACCCCCCCTCCCCCCAGGTACACCTATGGAACCGTTGCCTAAGAGATATCTAATAGGGGGGTGTCTAGTAGGGGGGTGTCATCAACAGGGTGAATTTGGGTTGGGGGCATACGCATAAGAAGGTGTAACTGTATTTGTGGTTGGGCAAGACTATTCCCCAACTATTTTAGCTTTAAGGACGGACCACCCAAATGGGGATTTTTTACTGATTTTTATACTGCTTATTTTTACTGCCAAAATCGAGTATTGTCGAATTTTTGAAAAATCGATGAAAATCGATTTTTGCGGGCGAACGATCAATTTTTATGAAATTTCGACTGCGGATCGCCCCCAAATTACCCTAGGGGCGACTTTTCGCGAAAATCGGACAAAAAATTTTTTGATCGATTTTGATTCGATCGATTCTACTGATCGATCGATCGGATCGATCTCTCGATTCGATTTTTGAAATCAGTGACCTCGATTTACCCTAAGGGCAACTTCTCAGCCAAATCGGAGACAAATTTTTTCGAACCATAAGGGGGGACCAAGGCGAAAAAATCGCCCCCCCCCCCATCTGAATAAGTGCCGATTTTTGGCCAAAAAGTGGCCAAAACTGGCATAAAATCGGAAATTTAGGGGGGGTCCCCCACCCACCCTCCGTCGGGAACCCCCCGCCCCAGATGTTTTGCCCAGCCACACCTATGGAAGAAAGTGCAAAGTTTGTTTAATGTTGTTGTTTAATTGTTTGTTTGCATTAATTATATATATATATATATATATATATATATATATAATCATATATGTGTTAGGGGGGTGGGGGGACCCTCCCCCTACCGACATGACAAATTTCCGCGACCCCATAGTTTCCTTTAGGGGGAGGGTTGGGGGATATTCCCCCAAAATTTTCGACCAAATTTACCCCCCCTCCAGATTTTTTGACTTACCCTCCCCCAACCTTTGGCTACCCCGAACCCCCCCAACGATTTTTGGACCCAAAAAGTTAGCTAAATTTCGTCGAAAAATGGTCATTTTTTGAAAAAGTTTTCTAAAATCTTGACCTAAAATCGCTTTAAAACGGTGCAAAAATGCCTAAAACGTTAAGAACAAGCCTTATTTTGATGAAAAAAAGGGCTGAATTACAGAAAGTTTTGCATTTTTTGGCCATTTTCCGAAATTGCGGTTCGAATTCTGGGGGGGGGGGTCGGGGGGTACCCCTCCATCACATTTCGGAGGTCAGCCAAGATTTACCCCCCCCCCCAGAACCAAAGTTCCAGGGAAACTATGGCGACCCCCCCCAGATTTTCAAATGTTGCTTTGCTACCTCCCCGCGCCCCTCCACCCCCAGATTTTTTGGCCGAAAAGCATAGGTCTGGAGGGGGGCACAGATTTCGGGGGGTCGAAAATTTTTTCGAAAAATGCTTATAAAATTTTTTCCATTTTTCCATTTTACCATTTTTTCCTCCTGAGTTAAAAAATTAACTTTTTTAAACTTAAATTTAAGCTTACTGGGCTTATTCTAGTGGGGGGGGGGGGGTGGGGCCCCCCATAATCACCCTTCCCCCCCAAAGATCGTTCCCCCCCAAAATCGCCCAAAAACCTTGACCCGTGTACGGTACCCCAAAGTTTTTGACCAAGTTTACCCCCTCCCAGATTTTTGACTTATCCTCGTCCCACCTTTGGTTGCTCCGAGCACTTTTTGGGGCCAACGAGTCTGCTATACAAGTTTTGCCAAAACAACGGTTATTTTTTGAAAAGTGAAGTTTTGGCTTAAAATTGCTTTAAAATCGGGCCTGGCTAAAAAGGGAGGTTTCGTAGAAATTGATTTGGGGGATGTTCTGTGGTCTGGTATATACTACACCTATCTGGCATTTTTTAGGGTTTTGAAAGTGGGGGGGGGGGCTTCCGAAAGGTGGGGGCGAGTCCAAGGCATAAAATACCAAATTTTTTAGCTAAAAATTAGCCTTTTTTTAGGTAAAAACACAAAAAAGTCGCTGTTTGTAAGCTTAAAATTAACTTATAAGTCCATAAATTAGCTAAAAATTGAGAACATTTTTGAAAGTTTAACCTCAAAAACCTAATTTTTCGACACTTTTGGGCGACCCCCAAAAAAGTGGGGGGGGCTGCTTGCTGACAAGTGGGGGCCCCCCCCCCCCCCCCCCCCCCACTAAAAAAATGCCAGCCCATGGCCCTCAGTCACTCCAACTTTCGGCTGCCCAACGTCCCCGAACCCCCAACTCGACTTTTTGAGGTCCAGTAAGTCCAAAAATTAGTTAGCGTTTGCTCAAAAAGTGTCATTTTTGCAGCGCTAAGCTTATTATGTGCTTGCTGTTAGTTATATTATAGATAACCTGACTACACGTACGTAGACTAGATTTATATATATACAATAGACGTTAAATTGGTTACCATGAGACACAAAGGATTGAGATCTGCTTGTGACTGTTTGGCTGTCATTTACGGTTCACAAACTGGCCAGTCTCAGTCTATTGCTGAACTAATTGTGGAAAAAGCTGATGCCTTGGGATTTGAGCCTCGGTTGTTTTGCATGGACAAGATTGACAAAGATGTGCGTTCATTCTCTGTAATAAGACAGAACTATATACGTACAAAAATATGTATAGAACTTTATACATGGGCACGGTCAAATGGGTTAGCCTATGCCAGATTTTTGTCGTGCATGGTTCCTTTAATGTTTGCTGGGGCAGGGTATTTTTTAGGAATTTTTTCCGGGGGGGGGGCTTCCCGGGGGGCCCCCCCCGCCCGGGGGGGGGGGGGGGGTAAATTTTGTGGGGGGGGGGGGGGGGGGGCGAAGATTTTTTTGCAAAAATGAGCCAAAAAATGGTATTTTTTGGCGTATTTTGCATGGTGAAGCACAAAAAGTTCTCAAAAATGCCAGGATTTAAGGTATAAATAGCCATTTTTACGAAAAAATCTCCGGCGCAGCCGGAAAATTTTTGAAAATTTGACCATTTTTGGAAAAAATGTAGACCTCATTAAGGGGGCAGACCAAAATCCCGGGGGGGGCGATTTCGGGGGGGGGGGAAGGCATTTTCGGGGGGGGGGAAGGTCAATTTCGTCTTTACACGTCCAAAAGTCTGAAAAATGGCGTTTTTTTCCCGATTGACTATTAAGTCTGCGTATGCAGAAAGTATATATACCATACCTACGTATAGAAACAACTGCAGACGGAAGATTATATAGTGTAGCATCGAAGAGGTATATAAGCGGGGGGCGTCTGGGGGGCTGCAGCCCCGCAGAAGAAACCAGAGCCCAAACTACGGTTTGTCTCAAGAAATTAATTTAGAGCATTCTTGAATGAAATTCCTACTATATACCGAATTTTTCTTCTGTGTATTTTTAAGCGTGGTTATTTTGAGAGCGCGCGCACTGCATCTGCGTGGGGATTTTGAGAGCGCGCGGCCAGCGTCTGCCTGAGTCTTCTGACGCGCGCTCCGCCCACCTTTTGTCTGCGTGGGTTTTTCGACGACACGCTTCGCGCGCCTTTTTTGTCTGTGTCCTCCGTTTTGCCTTGCGTAGATGCGTGGGTTCAACCTACACTGGTGTAGGCGTGATGTAGGCGTTGCCCATGCGTGGAAGTTTAGTAACAATGAATGTTTTTCTCGGAGCCTCTCGATGAAAGGAGGAAGGGAGGAAGTGAAACAAGCTATCGCTAGCATGAAACCAGGTACAGCCGCTGGAATTGATGAAATTGCTGCAGACAGTCTGAAACATGGGGGAGACGCCGTCCTCATCCCACTGCATCGACTGCTCTGCCGAATTTGGCGGGAAGGTCGGGTCCCTCAGGACTGGAAGGACGTCATTATATGCCCCATCTTCAAAGGAAAAGAAAGTCGGCAAGAGTGCAAAAACTATCGGGGTATCACTCTGCTTTCTGTCTGTAGTAAGCTGCTTGTTGCCATAATTCAGAACTGTCTCAGGCCAAGACGAGAGTCTAATTCTGCTGAACAGCAGGCTGGCTTCCGCCGGGAAGAAGCACGGTCGATAATGTCTTCAGCCTCCGACAAATTCTGGAGAAGCGAATACGCTATGGAATCGTTGCCATCTTTGTGGACTTTGCCGCTGCGTTTGACAGCATGACAGACATGACGTTTGCGTGCGACAGACAGACCTTCCCTGTGGAGTGCTCTCCGGGCCGAAGGAATCCCGGAGAAGCTGATCAGCCTGTTGCAGAACCTCTACGCTGGAGGTCACAGCCGCGTAAGATCAGCACAAAAGCTGTCACCGGCATTCAACGTGTCCACGGGAGTACGGCAAGGCTATGTGATTTCTCCATTACTATTCAACCTGGTGGTGGACTGGGTGATGGCTAAAATACAGAGGCCCGGCATCAGGGTTGGAACTGATCTCAATGCCTCCTACCTGGCGTACGCCGACGACCTCATACTTCTGGCAGATACAGAAGAGGAAGGGCAGCTCTACTTAGACGATCTGGCGGAAGCTGCGGGAAGACTCGGCCTGGTCATCAATCCGTCTAAGACCAAAGTTTTTGGCAGCAACAACATCTATCTGAATGGGAACCACATTGATTAAGTCCAGAGTTTCGTGTACCTAGGCTCTAAATTTAGAAGCAACACAATCTCCCCTGAAGAAGATATTGACAGTCGTATCGCCAAGGCAACGACTGCGTTCTCACGACTTCGGCCCCGTCTATGGAATAGACCAATTAGCTTGGCCGTCAAAATGAGAGTTTATAACAGTGTCGTCCTTGCGGTTTTGCTTTATGCCAGCGAGACTTGGAGGCTCCTGGATAAAGATCAACGACGCCTAGAGGTATTCCAGATGTCGTGTCTGCGCCAAATACTGGGTATCTCGAGATGACACCGGCGTACGAATGATGACATCCGTCGCACATGCCTGAACCAACATACTGTTTCATCACTGGTGGCTGCAAGACGCCTCCGTTGGTTTGGACATGTATATATGCCGAATGCGAAGAGACCGGCTACCCAGATCAACTCTTTTCACACCCAGGCCCCCGACATGGCGGTGTTCTCGGACGGCGCCGAAGAAGATGTGGATTAACTTGGTGGAAAGCGATCTTGCCCATCTAAAACCGGCTTACGGCGCAGCCGTGTGGGCTAGAGACTGGTTAACGATCTGTCAACACCTAGCGCTGGGCTTATTCTAGGGATTTTTTCTTGGGGGGGGCTTCTTGGGGGGGCCCCCCCAAAGGTCCGAGGGGCAAGGAATTTTTGGGGGGGGGCGAAAATTTTTCTAAAAATATGCTAAAAATAGCGCTATTTTTCTGGCATGTACTGTAAAAGTTGATTTTTATTGCAAAAATAAGCAGATTTAGTGTTAAAAAAGACAAAAAATGAGTAAAAATCTCCGGCGAAGCCGGAAAATTTTTGAAAATTTGGCCTTCTGAGCGATTTTTTCAGGGCAAAATTTGGTACCAAAAGGGGCACCTACTTTTTTTGGGGGGGGGGAAGGGTGTTTATGGGGGGGGCCCCACCACCCCCCCACTAGAATAAGCCCAGTAGCGGAGGATCGGTTGCAATGGAGAAGAATCGTGGAGGACGGGATGGCAAGCCATAACCGCACCCGCGGTTTGAGGCCTTAAGTGCAAGTACAAGGAGCCTCCCACTTTTCTTTAACCCCCACCCACTTTTTTGGGGGTCGCCCAAAAGTGTCAAAAAATTTAGTTTTTGAGGTCAAATTTTCGAAACTTCTCAAGTTTTTAGCTAATTTATATAGCTATAAGTTCTTTTTAAGCTTGAAAACAGCTATTTTCTGCGTTTTTACCTTAGAAATGCTAGTTTATTGCTAAAAATTTAGGTCGCGATCCCTATAATACGTGTGAAAAGTGGCTGGAGACACTTCAAAATAAGCTGATTACATGCGTAAATTGTAGAGCACATCGAGTTTAGTATGTTTCGGAAGTTTCAGCCCCGTATCACTTAGACCGTTAAAAAGTTGCACCCCGGACCGGTTATGGCGGCGATGTTTTATCCGGTTTCTCCTGTTTGATGGTTGTATTGTGCATAATGTTCGCAGCTTTCACGTGAACTGCAGCGACGGGCCTTAAAGGTCTATTGGGTCTAGTAGTACCCTCTAAAGAATTTAATTTTAAAATTTTTTTGCGCCGCAGCCGCGCCTTGTCAAAATGGCGAAAATTCGAAAAATGGAAAATCTAATTTTCTCTCTATCTATTCCACTTAGAAAGCTCAAGTCTTTCATAGAATGGTTTTCTGGCACGGAGATTTGATTCCCGGTGTCCTTTTTGCCGTCTGACCTACCCACCTGGCTGGGCTGGTTCCAATTTGCCGTTTGGAGGGTACGGTCAGGTCGTCAAAAACAAAAGTTTTCAAAAGTGGTCAAATTTGGTATCAAATGAAAGCCCGAAGCGAACTGAACAACTTTCGCCATAGATCCACCCACCCAAACTTACTGTGTCGGATTTGTCTTTACTTTCTCAACCGGAATTTAAAGGATACATAGACATAGGCCCAACACACATATTATCCCCTTTTGTGCGGAACATCTTGTTACTGGTATTTATACCTGGGGCTCGCCCCCACCCACTTTTCGGAAGCGCCCCCACTTTCAAAACCCTAAAAATGCCAGTGAGATTGGGACATGAAAATTTATTTTACACTTCGATTTACAAAATTTACTGCTGCAGTGAGGACAACTGCAGTTTTGATTTAAATTTGGTTATCATTTTATTGATTGCCGCCCTTTGATGACATTTGGTGGTTATTGATCTGTCCAAAAGTAGTTATTTGTGCAAATGCTAACGCATGGACTTGTTATTATTCTAGTTCTTCATTGAGAAAGAAAGGATCACTATATTCGTTGTGTCCAGTACTGGTGATGGCGATCCACCGGAAAATGCGGCCAAGTTCTATCGACGGTTGCACAGGAAAACACTACCCACAGATTGGCTTAGTGAACTGAGGTTTACTCTGCTGGGTAAGTTTGATTTGGTTAATTCTTTATTACAGATACCTGACCATGACTGGGGTAGTGGCATCTAAGTCACGGAGTCACTAAATTTCTAAAAATGTTTGGGCCGTTGCATTTGTGGGCCACAGTATGCAAAAGTTTTTGAGCCAAAATATGCTTGGAAAATTGCAATTTAGAGCCAAAATTTTAAAATTTTCCTAATTTTTTTGCAGGGGACTGCCGCCCCCAGACCCCCGCCTTGTCTGTACATGTGCTTCTATCACTTTATATACTCCAAAGATTTGTTCATATGTTTGTTCGTTGTTGCTGATGTCGATGCTAAAGCGTTGTTTTATCAGCTATATACATGTTTTGCTTTCCACTAATTCAAAAGTGCATCGCAAAATTGTTTCGAGCATCAAAGTTCTGTTCAGCTATACGAAACCTGCACCTCTGACCTGTCCGCACAATGTTTAACAATTTTCTTGGAACACACCAAAATGTTAAGTTTCAGAACACTGTCTTTGTATGCATGTATGTATGTATGTATGTATTTAATTGCCAGAGTATATATATATATACGTACAAATGTTAGATGATCCAAAAGAACAAAGAACAATTAGTATATATAAAACATGAAAAGAATGCAATAAGCAAAATTAGAGCAAAGGAACTGTGCAAACATAATTTGGTGCCGGCGAGTCAATGCAGGGCCGACTACCCCGTCACTAACGCAGAGCCCCTCAAAAATCGCTTCAAGTCTACGCTAGCTAGGTGTTTTTTGAAAGATGTTAGAGCAGCCGCTGAAATAACCTCTGACGATAGACTATTCCAAATTGGAACTATTCTGTGTTTTTATTGTGTTTTCACACACTTTTTTAAAAAACACAAAATTTTTAAAAAACACTAAAAAGCACACTCAAATTTTCACCGGAAGGAGCAAATTTTTATTGATTTTAAGCCTAATTTTAATTTTTTCCAAAAAATTTTGCGCCTTCGGCGCAAATGACATTTATATATCTATATTTTCTACTTCTGTTTGTTTTCGTCTGGGCATTAGTTTTCGTGTAGCCTTCATTATTCTAAGCAATGGTGCCATTAGGGACTGTATAGGCATGTTCTATGCCATTATATACGTTTCCAAATTCCAGTGGTCGCACGCTTCCTACTTTTCCTACTTTTTTCCTACTTTTCCTTCACCTCCTACTTTTTTCCTACTTTTAGTTGAAAATTCCTACTTTTTCCTACTTTTTTGCAGGAACTCATAATTTTTCTTAGAAAAACGGTTAAAATAGCAAAAATTTGGAAATTTGTTTAAAAAGTTCTAACTACAGGCAGTTCTCTGGAAAAAATTTTGCGCTTGCAGCGCATTTGTGGTTTTGAAATTATATTGAAGACTCGTTTACCTAACTTCCTTGAAGTCCTTGCATCATTGCTTGATGGTCTCATCGCAATTCAAGTTTTTGATTATACGTAGGCAAATTATATATAGTTTGTTTTTTGTATTTTTGCTGTTTTCGCACACGTTTTCTCGAAAACACTTAATAACGTATATACGTAGTTATTCGTTACTTTGTGCTGAAAATGTTTAGACAGTATGTATATTTAAATTGTGCACTTTACAAATTCAAACTGGCTTCATTTAAAATAACAGATTAAACATTGCCATTGTGGTTTTTAGCGATTTTTTTGTAATTTCCTTAACATCTGGGGCCTGCAGACCCCCTTGTGTCCTTCCCGAAATCTTTTATGTACATTTACATACGTATATAGCGCTCCAATTTTCCAATTCGCATTACAAGTCACTGCCTGTTCGCTTTCGTCTCTGGTGTCAAAGTAGCCATGGTGTCAAAGTAGCCAGGAATGTTCTGTATGTAGAAAAAATAGTTGTAAACGCGGTAATGTCGCGAAAAATCAATTATCAGAAAAAACATTTTTAGAAACACTGAAATGCACAGGTTCGATTTTGGAAACAGTCTCTGATGCAGACCTGGCAAGAATAATCTGGCCTGGCTACAGTTTTATTGTTTAAACTTTTTATGCAATATATAATTCTACGAAAATATGTGGATGAGTGGAACTGAAAATTTTGCTTATATTTTGAAGAAAGTGCCTCGTCTGTGTTGTCTTTAAAAAGCTGATGCTAATCTGTACATTTGTACTGAAATAGTGCAACTTCCACAAGAATTTGGAAAGGCCGGAACTTTTTGAACATTTATAGCAAGCTTAACAAAAAAATCAAAATTCGGTTTTTTGGCTGGAACTTTCGCAAAACTGAACCAAATCGATTACTTTGAGGACCCATGCATAGGTCTTGGGCTAAGCTTTAAAACCACCCCAGTTTCGTTGCTCTACAACCTACCAGTAAGTAGCAGTAGACGAAAATGTGTGATTTTTTTTTGTTAAAGGTTTAACAAAAAAATATCACCCGTTAACAAAAAAAATCAGTGGCGGATCGGATCCCAGAGAGCAGCTAGCAACTTTTTCTCATCAGTTTTGGATAGAGCGCACTAAATAACGTATTTAGAACCCCAAACCACCAACCTAGTGTTCCAATTATGGCAACTGACCCCGCCGAAGTCTTAGTGGTCACTGATGGCCCCTGGCACGAACTAGTATGAAGTCTGGTGGCTCTAAAATGCCATTTTAAAGGCTAAAATGTTGTTTTTTCGTGTTTGTGAGTGATTATAACTTATTTCCAGTCGTTTTGGCAGAGAAACTTAGGACTTCGTATGTTGGCGGTATATGACCCACGGTCACGTGACCCCTGCCGGACCCTTCCGGACCCTCCAGGTACCAACTGGGCAGTCCGAAATGGCTAAAAACATGTCCTAGGAGGTTTTCTCGTGCGCAGAATTCAAATCTGGCATTAGTTTTTATGTAACTATAGTCTAATACTGACTTTCGGAATCACGTTTACCGTCGGACGGTTCAGGCCCGGCTGGTTACCAGGTTGGACTACCAGAAGTGTCAGACAACCTCAAAAACAACGGCTATAAGGGTTTTCGAGGTCGCTGAGCTCGAATTTGGCGTTAGTTTTGCTCTAGCTGCTGTCCTGACTTCAGCAACAAAATATGAAAGTGATTTTTTATTTGTTAAAATTTTAACAAAAAAAAAATCACCCACCCCAGGACGGCTCAGAGGTCCGACTGGGAACTTCTATATATGTATCGATAGCCCACAGTCAGGACATGTCACATGCACAATATGGGTTGCCTAGGGTTTTCCCTTAGTAAATAGCAGCCGAAATTCGAACTTCGGTCATGAACGTTTTTGAGGTCACTTTTGGGTACCCTCACTTAAAGGTCTGCCCTGAACGCATGGAGAGGGCCTAGGGGCTCAAACTCACAGGCTGTAATGTCGAGATGTGTGGCTATCACCATGCAAAAAATTGGGTCTCTGCGACTTTCCTGTGAGTCAGGGTGGGGTGATTTTTTTTTTGTTAAAATTTCGGGTGATTTTTTTTTGTTAACCTTGCTATATATATTGTAAAAATAGGAAAATTTGATAAATTTTGTGGTATCATAGGGGTCGCGGTAGCGACCCCTATAATATGAGTGAAAATGGTCGAATGACCGTGTAAAACAAGGCTGCGCAGAAGCTGCGCAGATTCCTGCGCAGATCCTGCGCAGATTATGTGCGCAAAAAATTGTACGTGTCGAGTTTAGTATGTGTGCGAAGTTTCATCCCCGTACCACTTTCCGTTAAAAAGTTATGCCAAAAATCGCTTACGAGAGTGATGTTTTTTTTTTCCGGTTCTCCGCTTTGACGTTTGGTAAGGGGGTTTTGTAGCTTTAATAACAACAGATAGAAAAATTTTTGCCTATGAAAACCATATATATTCTTGGAGTACGCAACAAAAATAAGCCGATAGGCTAGTTTTTATGCCTCCCAGAGCCGGAAAAAATTTTTGGTGGGGGGCCAAAGTCGGCCAAAACGCTAAAATGACCAAAAAGTATGCTTCAATGTCACCTTAATAAGTCAGACTGGGCTATATATGGGGCAATACTGCCTATATGGCTGAATAGGACACATATCAGGGTCGTTCAATTGCTATATGATTTTCCGGCCGTGAGCGTAATTTTTGGGTACTGGCCTGCCAAAGTTGGTGAATTTTGGGTCCAACTTTGAACTTGGTTTTTTCGCTTATTTTGCGACCTGGAAGGCTCAAATCGTGCATACAAAGGTTTTTGCGGTCGGAGAATCGATTCCTGCTATTACTTTTGCTGCCCGACTGACCCAAGTTGCTGGGCTGGTTCCACTTTGCCGTCTGGAGGGTCATGTCGGCAACCGCTACCTGGAGGCCCATACTAGGCTCTACTTGGCCTCTCAAAACTTTCTCTATAGGGGTTTTCTGGTGCGCCCAGCTTATTGCCGGTGTCCGTTTTGCCGTCCGACTCATCCATCTTGCTGGGCTGGTTCCACTTTGCCGTCTGGAGGGTCATGTCGGCAACCGCTACCTGGAGGCCCATACTAGGCTCTACTTGGCCTCTCAAAACTTTCTCTATATGGGTTTTCTGGTGCGCCCAGCTCATTTCCGGTGTCCGTTTTGCTGTACAACGCACCCATTTTGCTGGGCTGGCTCCACTTGGCCGTCTGAGGGGTCAGGTCGGTAAGGGGTCAGGTGGTCCAAAATAAAATTTTTCAAAAGTGGTCAAATTTGGTACCAAATGAAAGCCCTAAGTGCGCTGAGCAACTTTTGTCATAGAACTGCATGCTCAAAGTGGCTGTAGAGTGCTGTGGTGGGGTGGGGTGGGGACTTAGGCGATTTTCGGTCAAAAATGAAATTTTTCAAAAGTGGTCAAATTTGGTACCAAATGAAAGCCCTAAGTGAGCTGAGCAACTTTTGTCATAGAATTGCATGCTCAAAGTGGCTGTAGAGTGCTGTGGTTTGGTGGGGTGGGGACTTAGGCGATTTTCGGTCAAAAATGAAATTTTTCAAAAGTGGTAAAATTTGGTACCAAATGAAAGCCCTAAGTGAGCTGAGCAACTTTTGTCATAGAATTGCATGCTCAAAGTGGCTGTAGAGTGCTGTGGTGGGGTAGGGTGGGGACTTAGGCAATTTTCGGTCAAAAATGAAATTTTTCAAACGTGGTAAAATTTGGTACCAAATGAAAGCCCTAAGCGAGCAGAGCAACTTTTGTCATAGAATTGCATGCTCAAAGTGGCTGTAGAGTGCTGTGGTGGGGTGGGTTGGGCACTTAGGCGATTTTCGGCCAAAAATGAAATTGCATGCTCAAAGTGGCTGTAGAGTGCTGTGAGGGGGTGGGGTGTGGGGACATAAGCGATTTTGAGTTTTTTTTTTAATCCCGAGTAAATCACGCCTTGTTAGTACTATATGTCTTTTATTACATAGACGTGATTTGCCCCGCGGCCGCCCAACCCCAATGCCGCGTCCACATACAACAGGTATTACATCTGCCACGGCGATGCTGATGCATGCAAGCGGCTACGTCGTGACAGGATTAGTAGACAATTATATATAAACTCATACAAAAGCATGAGCGTATATATACACACAGTGACGCAAGGTTGGCAGCCCGGGTTTGTACGCTATTAGATATTTAAATAAAATGCGATTGAGAAAAACAAATTTGAGGTTATTTAGTTTATGAAAGTACATACATTGCGTGAAACGAAATAAAATATGGCATGCAAAGGACTACTGTCCTTGTAGTGCACGCCCCCGCATAAACTTGTGCAGCTGAGCTTCATGCTTTAACAATTTTGACTTAAATGTGCTCAGAGAGGAACAGGTAACAATACTGTCCGGTAAACAGTTCCAAACATTGCAAATTCTATAGAAAAAGAAATGGCTAGCTCTAGACTTTTTATATCGCTTAGGTCTAATAGACAAACTATTATGGCCCCTTGTCCCTGCGTCAGGCGAATATGTAAAATAATCATCAAAAGAACAATCAAAGGCATTATACACTATACTATGCATCAAATATAAATCATACATTAACCTTCTCATTTCCAATGATTGTAGGTTGCAACGTTTAAGTCTTTCCTTGTAAGTAAAATTTTCAAGGCCATACAGTCGTTTTGTAAATGCACGCTGTACTCCCTCCACAGCGTCAATGTCTTTAAGCAAACTAGGTGACCATATCTGGGTACAGTACTCCAAAATTGGTCTAACATACGTCACAAAAAGCTTAGTTAAGAGGACTGCATCTCTACTAGAGAAACTGCTAAAAATAATTCCTACTCTCTGATTGGCCTTAGCTCTAATTTGACTTATATGTTTAGAGAAAGTTAAATCATTACTCATCATTATACCCAGGTCCCGCATAAACTCAGTATCGGACAGAGATTCACCACCCAAAGTATAAACTTGATTATCGTTACGATAACCCAAATGCATTACCAGACACTTATTAGCTGCTACAGTCATTTGCCAATCACTAGTCCATGCATCAATTTGAAAAAGATCATTTTGAAGCACATTTGCCCCATATGACTTATTGACAGTAGAAAAAATTTTCGCATCATCTGCAAACAATCGAATTTCTGACAACAAATTTTCCGGTAAGTCATTAATATAAATCAAAAACAATATAGGACCCAGTACAGAACCTTGTGGTACTCCACTTGAGACTGGAGCCCAATCTGATTTGGAGGAACCCAATTTTACTCTTTGAAATCTCCCCGTAAGAAAGGCCCTAATCCATGCCAGCATCTTTCCCCTAATCCCAAGTGCTTCTAGTTTTCGTAAAAGCTTTGAATGACAAACTGTATCAAAAGCTCGCATCAAATCAATATATACAATATCAACACAGTCACCAGCATCCCATGCGTCTATCCAACATTGAGTACATTCAAGCAATTGTGTAAGGGTAGACCTCTTACAAACAAAACCATGCTGGTGTTTGCTAATAAGGTGGTGCTTATTAAAGTGGTCAACCATGAAAGGTTTTACTACTCTTTCCATTGCTCTGCAACAACCAGCAGTCAAACTGACAGGTCTATAGTTTTTAGGATCTTTGGAATTACCCTTTTTATAAATAGGACATACATCAGCTCTCAACCAATCACTAGGAATTTCCCCAGAATTTAAAGATTCTCTAAAAATTTTCGTAAGCGGTTTTTTAAGAGAATGAGCCAATTTCTTTAAAAAGACATTTGGTATGCCATCTGGACCAGCAGACAATTTTGGTGATAAATCTTTTAACACTTTGAAAACATCGTTTTCACTAAACAAACAGTCAACCAAAGAGTCCGCTTCAGATACAATATTCGCAAATTGAGGCATATTACCATCGTCCGCCGTAAAAACAGATACAAATGTTTCATTTAACACTGAGCATTTATCTGCATTATCATATACTACATCACCGTTACTGTTAGTAAGGGCAACAATGCTGGAGTCTTTTTTACTTAAACGTTTCCTCGCATAAGAATAAAAATTGTTGACACAATTTTTATTTGCTAATCGATTTTCGAAAGCTAACCGATCAAAATAAACAGCAGTTTTGACCTGTTGACATTTTTGCCTGTGAGCTCTTTTGTTGTAATTTGATTTAGCCTTCTTAAAACGCCTCCATGCAATTTTTTTTTCTTTGATCAGTTTCAGAGTTTTACACGACAAGGGAATTCGATACCTTTTCCCAAAGGGCTTTATCATAGGGACAAAGTTTTCGATTGCAAAATTAACGCAGTTTTTAAACTCAATCCAGTATTGTTCAATGTTAGTGCATTCCATAAATATTATATTCCAGTCTAACGAATCAAAGAAAATAGACATATCAACATAGTTAGCATTTGAAAAATCCTTCCGACGCAAATTGGGAGAATTTCCAAAACGTAAATTAGGATAAAAAAGCACAACTCCATGTTTGCTTAAACCTATTGGTTCGTCAACTGTAATACCACTTATACTAAATTCAGAAGGTCCAAATATTAAGTCTAACGTATTATAAGGTTGAACGAAATGTGTAGGTTCCTTTACAAATTGTGTAAAACAATTGTCGACAAAGAAATCTAAAAATAATTTGGATTGTTCTGAACCAAAAGCAAATGGAATATTCCAATCAATTTTAGGTTGATTAAAATCACCAACCACAAAACAGTTTGCACAACCTAATTTTGCATTTAGAATATTCCGAAAAATGTCATCCAAATTTGATACGCCCACTGTCGGAGAATGATATATGACACCAAATCGTGCTCGTATACCCTCAAAGTCAGTTACATCGACCCACAAAGATTCACATCCCTTCCCACTAAGATGCTCACAGATAACAAAATTTACACCGTTCATAATATACATCATTACACCTCCCCCATTATTTGGCATAGTACGACCCGGAGTCTCTACGTTTTTTCTATCCATTCTATGGACAGTATAACCCTCTAAATTATAAGTTATATCAAAATCATGTTCTGGGTGAAGCCAAGATTCTGTAATACATATCAAAAGTGGTTTTTCCGGAAGTGAATTTATATAAATTTTCAGAAAATCCAGCTTATTTCGAATAGAACACGCATTCAGGAGCAGGCATAGACTAGAATTTGAACAAATATTATTTGAAAACGACTTCTTAATATGCGGGGGCCCAATTCCCTAAGCCTCAATTACAGCACCAGTGTTACGATTAACAATTATACCACGGCGAATTATTGCATCCTCACACGTTTCTCGAGCCTTCTGAAGCTTCCCCCGTAGAATCTCATCTTTACGTCGCTCCTTGTAGGTTAGATCCTGTCTGGCCCACACTTTGCTCCAGCGTACTTTCTTTGCCTGATGATCTCGGATACCACTGATGAAAACAGATTTGGCAGCAGGTGGCTTAAAGCTAACCTTAATAATTCTAGGCTTCCCATCCTTCCGAGGCAGGCCATCTCTGTAGACATCCTGAACATACTCAGGATCAATCCCAATCTCCTTTGCCAATAGCTTGATCTCAGCCATATCCAATGCCTGAGCGTCCGCCGTAGAAAAATTTTCAGCATTTTCTCCGGGAGACTGCTCCGGCAATCCGAAGACGACAGCTCTATTTTTCTTTTCCTGAGCCTCCAACAAATCAGCAAACTCCTCCTTCATCTCTTGCACAGTAGGAGCAGGACGCGCCTCAAGAGAGGCGACTCGAGACAGTAATTCGGTAATCTGATTCTCGAGTACCCGGATTCGGGCTTCACTTGCAGAAGGAAGAGGCGAAGCAGAAGGCTGGCTGGGAGCCTGTTGTATAAGGCCACTAATCTTGCAACGACATTCGGTGCAAGTGTACGACATAATGTTCACGAGTTCTGTATCAGAGACTTTCTTGAAAGTAGCCTCTTTAATGCCAGCACAAAAAACATGATAATTTTGACCACAAAACTGGCAAGACAGCTTGTGATCCATTTCAGCAATCTTTCGGTCGGTGGACTTTCTGCATTGCTCAGCAGCACACATCGATTCGGCCATAATTCAGTTCCAGAAATTATGCAGCAATAATTCCTAGAACTGAATCAAATGGGTTAAAACCAAAGTCAAAGAGTCAAATATGAAATTTTCCAAAAGTGTCAAAATAGTATCTGCTTGCGCATGGTGTTCGGAAATATATTATGTTGGTTCTTTTTTGCGCATACATATGTAAAAGAATGGAAAACAAGAACCAAAAATGCTCCTTCGTCGCATGTAAAATACATATGAGTACTCTCAGGCAGGTTGTACAAACACGGAAACTAGCCTGTAAAATGCATATGAGTGGCGTTGAGGTTGTAAATTGAGGAAAACAAGTTGCAACGGCTTAACATATGAGCCTGTCCTACAACGAGGCTCATATTGGCGTCACAGTGCAGTCTTCTTAAAGATCATCAGGCCATCATATTAAAGAAAAAACGAATGAATAGAAATAATATGTTAACATTGTGGCCTGAAAGAAATGGACTGAACGAAGTGAACTGCGACACCTCAAGTTGAACTGTATATACATGCAAGCTGATGTTTCCCGAAACACCATGGCACCTACTATTTCCGGAAGCACTATAGTACACCTACTGTATTCTCGGAACACTATGGCACACTACTCTCACATACGTAATGCTTTCCCCACTTGGCTCTGAGTCAGAGCGCAGAGTGGCATGCCGTATAATGCGTATGCACAGTATGATGTCTTAGCGACAAGATGTGTGAAGGACAATTTTGTAATGAAAAGCTTTACGTGCTATTTATATGAAGGTCAAATATCGACAAATTATATTATTATATACGCCAATATGAGCCTCGTTGTAGGACAGGCTCATATGTTAAGCCGTTGCAACTTGTTTTCCTCAATTCACAACCTCAACGCCACTCATATGCATTTTACAGGCTAGTTTCCGTGTTTGTACAACCTGCCTGAGAGTACTCATATGTATTTTACATGCGACGAAGGAGCATTTTTGGTTCTTGTGTGAGGGTCTTAATCTAAACTTTCTGTTGGGTCCTAAACAGGGGGAAATTGTCAATTCGGATTCTCCAATAAGCTGGCTTTTTCCTACAGGGGGGTGGAGACTAGTGATGTGCGCTGAAACATTTGCCCGCTCCGGAGCTCCGGCCGGAGCGGGCTGTCGGAGCACCGGTGCTCCGGAGCTCCGCGGAGCTCCGACGTCTTTGGAGCATAGGTGTAACGGAGATTTGGGGGGTGGGGGAGGCTCTCCCCCAACATTTTCTGGGGGCCCCCCTCTGGCGACCCCCACCCAACCCTCCCCAAAAAATTTTTCATTTTTTATGCCAAAAATCGCATTTTCAGCCGTTTCTTATGATGAAAAACATCTAACCATAAAGTAATTTTAACATTAGACAGTGGTTTTAAACTCAAAAACTTGATTGCCAACATGTTTCCAAGTCCAAAATAAGGTCAATATTGAGTCATAAGATCCATAATACAGTTAAAAACGTGTCTTTCTCATAATAATAAACAGTTCAAGCCAAAAATTTCGACCTTTTTGAAAATTTTTTCAAAATTTACCCTAAAAATACCCAGTTTTTGGCCATTTTTGACTACCCCCCCCCCCCAGTTGGGGGGGGGGGCGTCCCCCCCAAAAAGTTTTGGGGGAGGGTTGAAAAAAGGCTTGGGGGGGCTACCCCCCCCCAACCCCCCCCCACCTTACACCTATGCTGTGGAGGTTAAAAATGTAAAAATTTTATTTTAAGCTAAGAAAATTATTTTTGCATTGAGAAGCAAGTCTACTCACT
Organism: Trissonchulus latispiculum; assembly: GCA_030248195.1. Classification (NCBI taxonomy): domain Eukaryota; kingdom Metazoa; phylum Nematoda; class Enoplea; order Enoplida; family Ironidae; genus Trissonchulus; species Trissonchulus latispiculum. The sequence goes on from JASAND010018843.1 coordinate 40,783, forward strand.
GCTTACTTCTATCGCTTCGCATTTTTATGTTCAGAATTTGATGCCTTTGCTATACACATTTGTTCTTCCTAACCTGTCTTTTTGATCTGAAATGAGTTCAGACTTTGACAATTTTTCACAGAATTTATGGATGTTTGATTATGCGTTCCGTTGCGTTCGTATAAAAGCCTGTATTATTTTGCACTGCCATGTAGTTCTAATGTTTCACTATTTCAAGATGTGCCAGCTAAGTTTAAGTTTTACAAGACTGGGACTCCATAAAATTCGTTACGAGAATTTTGTCAAAAACTAAATTTTTCAAATCCATAATGAATTATTGCAAATTTAGCAATGTGGACCAGATTTGCTTTTATCCACTGCTTAGCTTTCAATAAAGATGTATAATCCCAAAAAATTTCAACGAGAAATTCTATTGGAAAATTGTTAGAAAAGAAGGGTGAGAAGAAAGCAAAGAAAACATTTGTAGGCATTGAAAGTTACATAGAAGAATAGACTTTATCGGATGAAGAAATAATTGATGGATTAATTAATTTCAGCTAATTAAAAACTTTTATGAAAACAATTCTTAGGTCATAGTTTAGAATTACATATTTCAATTTTATCATCTGGACAAAGTTGACAAAAGTTGTCTCCAGAAAACGAATCATACAGCAGTCTTGAGAGAATAGAAAAATTAAAAATAATACGGGCACTAATTATATAATTACAGTTCTTACGCACTGTTCGTGAGACTACAGCACGAAATCGTTAAAAGTGTTCAAATATTGCTTCCTTACAAAACTTATGAACAACAGACAGGCTTAAAAGCTTGAAAGTGGCTGCTCCGGGTACCCGGAGCTCCGGAGCAGAAGCCCGCTCCGGAGCACCGAAAATCGGAGCTCCGTCGGAGCGGAGCTCCGGCGCACTGGAAACCCTCCTGAAATCGGCCCCCCATATTTGGGTCGCCTCCCACCAGGATTAGGTCCTACCGGGCCTTCAGACTTCAAAAGGCAACAGAAAAATAGGGTTTTGAGTGTAAATTTTCAAATAATTTATTATGATTAGGATTTTTATGCCATTTTTAGCTATTTTAAGTTTAATACTAGGCTAAAAATACATAATTTTTAGCTCAGAAGCAAAAAATAGCTATGTAGTAATGTATATATATACATTTTTAAGCATTTTACGAAAAACTGTCCCGCCCCCGCCAGAAAACTGTGCCCCCTCCAGACCTGGGGGCCCTCCCCCCAAACTTCCCCCCTCCAGGGGCCGGTCCTATCAATGTTGTTAACCCGGGTTAACTCACTAACCCGGGTTAAAATTGGGTTACTAACCCGAACCCCGTCCAATCAAAACTTGGCTTAACCCGGGTTTGCTTAACCCGGGTTTCATATCGGGGTTAACAGGCTATTTTGGGGTTAGTGCTAACCCCGATCCAATCATTAAACCCGGGTTTAGAAATCAGGGTTAAAACGGGGTTAAGTAGGCCAAAACTTAACCCTCCTCACCTAGAAGGGTTAAGTCCTTAACCCGGGTTAGCGTAGGCAATTTTCTACACGCAAACGTAATTTAACACTTCAAGCAGCCTGCAAGTGAAAATGGGTTAACCCCATTTTGCTCACTTGAAGCAGCCTTCGCCTGAAAACGGGTTAACCCCGTTTTGCTCATTTCGAGCTGCCTAGCTTGAAAACGGGTTAACCCCGTTTAAACCCGGGTTAGCGTAACCCAACCCCAAAAATGTTTGATTGGACTGGGTTAACCCCGGGGTTAACCTAACCCAGAAATTTTGGGGTTAACCCCAAAATGATGCCTAACATGGGTTAAGCGTAACCCTGTTTTGATAGGACTGGCCCCAGAAATTTCTGCCTTTGAAAAAGCCAGATAAAAATGGTCCCGCTTGAATTAAAAGCTAGTAAAAAATTAGCTACATTGGAAAATACTGAAAATTGATGGAAAATATATACATATTGTGATAGCGAAACTCCTAATCGTCTGTTATGGCCACACCTAATTTTTACTGGCTACTGATTATTCTGCCATATTCAGTACGTAAGCTCTAATAAAAGTTTCGAAAGGAGAAGAGATATACGTATATAGCGTCTTGTAAAAACTGTAGAACTGACGGATTTATTAATTGTGTCAGTTCGGCGATTTCGGGAAGAACTTTTGTAGAAAGCTTAAAAGCTTTTAGAGATTGCCTAATTTTTTAGGAAATCTCAAAAAAATTCAAAATTTGTATATATTTTGACTGCTAATTTTTCAATCATTTTTCAACTTTACGGGGAATAACCGTGACCTTTGCTTGCAGGAAGTACCATTTATTAGTGCCCATTCCTGGACCCATCTTCGCTTATTGAGTATATATAGCTGATTTTATGCATTGCAATTAAGGTTCATGGAATGCACTTTTGCAAGGAAAAATTCCTACTTTTTTGCTGAAATTCCTACTTTTTCCTACTTTTTTGAAATTTTCTTCCTACTTTTTTCCTACTTTTTAAAAATCACTGCGTGCGAGGCCTGAAATTCTGGAAATGACTGGAATAAGATATACTGTCGGAGAGTAAAAGGTTTAAAGGATTTCAGACCAAACTTTTCACAATTTTCATAAACTTTTCAACTTCTGGGGGGCTCCGCCTCTCAGACCGCCCATTGTAGCGCAAAAAGACGTCTTCAACGCAAATACAGTATGTATTTAACGTTCAGAACACAGAAATATTGTTTATAAAGACTAAGCAAGCAATATATATGTTTTGTATTTCTTCTATAACATGCGAAAACTGCTAAATATAGTTTCAAATGCTGTAAAAAGCGTTAAAAACGTGTTAATACTGGAAAAGCGAATTTCAGGAAAAACACAGATTTTTAAAAAACACTAATTTTGAAAGAAACCCTGGTTTCAGAAGCAACTTTTTATTAATTTCAAATGTTAGAACTGCAAAAGATGCGCCTTCAGCTCATCTAATTTTTCTTATTTCTATTTAAGCGTTAGCGTTCTTTCTTTGGCGTATGTATTAGTCTCTGCTGTTTCTTTTGTTTTGCTGAATTAATATCGTCAAAACGATGTTAGATTCATAAGCAAAATACGCTGTCGTAGACTAGGTTGTGAAATCACGAAAATCTTATTTTCAGAAACCAAATTTTTTGCGAAAACACACTAAAAACCACAGGTCCGAAGTCCAATTTCGAATCGACCAGGTCCTGCTGATAGATTTTACATATATATATATATACGTCCTGGCTTTTTCCTACAGGGAGTTCCTACTTTATCGGAAAGTTCGAAATTTTAAGGGATATCAATATGTTGTTTTTAAGTCCAAATTGTAGCTTGAAGCTGTGAAATGTTGTTTCAAAAGTTCCCCCTTGAAAACTTTAATGTTTCAGAAATTTTGGGCGCCCGCCATAAGGCTGTGTGGAGGTATGTAATGGCGTCAAGGAACCAAGAGGTGGGTGGAGAGATCCCGTCTCCACTGAAACTGTCGCACCAATCCATGACATAGCTGTAAAATATGTTGATTATGCGTTTTGTTTGTTTAGGGCTTGGTGACACGAATTACACGAATTATGGACGATGTCCACAGACACTAGAACGTCGCCTGTTGGCTCTTGGTGCAAGAACTTTCTACGACTGTGCCCTATGCGATGATGCAGTTGGGTAGGTTAGGATTGTGCTTGTGTAGAACTATGTATATGACAGTATTTGGTCTTGTTTCTGCTTTGTGACCCTGGTTTCTTCATTCTTCATAGGCCAAAATGTCTGGGGGGGCCGCTCCCAGGTACGAAGGAACCTCAGTAGCTATTTTTTGCTGCTGAGCTAAACATTGAACAATTTTTAACTTAATAAATTTAAGCTTAAAATGGCTAAAAATGTTTAAACAAGACCTAAAATCTGCTTTCTGCAGTGGCCGGTCCCTTCTTTTAATTTTATACTTTTAAATTAATTTTTCTTTTTATTTAACGTGCACGGGCAATTTTTTATTTAGTTGACGTTTTTGTAATAAACTAGTATATATACGTATGTTGTGTATTACTATCGTTTCTTAGGAAAGCAATTAGCTTTTGTGCGTATATTCCTGGGATTTTTCTAGGCGAGGAAAGTGGGGTGGGGAGAGTGGGGGGGGAGCCCCCCCCACTAGTGGGGGGGGGCCCAAAAGTGGGGGGGGGAATCGAAAGTGGTCTAAAATCGCTAAAAATGCTGTAAAAATAGCCTGTTTTCTACATATACTGCTATAACTATGCTTAAAAGTGCTCAAAAATTGAGTTTGAGTACCAAAATAGGCGATTTTTGAGCAAAAAATTCCGGCGGGGCCGGAAAATTTTTGGAAATTTTGACCAAAAATCCTTAATATTTGGCATTTTCTGGGCACCTTATAGTGAGTGGGGGGACCCCAAAAAAGTGGGGGTGGGGCCGATTGGGGGGGGGGGGGGGGAAGGGGTCGATTGGGGGGGGGAACCGAAAAAGTGGGGGGCTCCCTCCCACCCTCCCCCAGTAAAAAAAGCCCAGTATTCATGATGATAATACTTTCATTAGTTTATTAATTGATTGAAATACGAACGTACTTCTTTTTTTGAGAACTGAGCTGGTCGCTGAACCATGGATGGAGGGACTGATGGACCGACTGAAATCAATGAAAGAATCTGAAGAATCCGCCGATGCTTTTACGGATTCCGAGACAGCTCTTGTCATTTCGCCGGTCCAACCGAAATCCGGGTCGCCAACAGTCCTGTCCAATTCTCCGCCGACCCAGGGAAAGAATTCTTTGCCTTCTCCCGCCTTACAGAAATCTCCACTAGTTTCGACGACCAATGACTTGGAGCAGAAATTGAACAATGTTAGCTTAACAGCTGACAGTGCTGACAACAATTTTCTGGCTTCTACGCCTCCTGTGGTGTCGTCTGGCTTTAAGTGCTCGTTGACTGAGGTTTCTGGAATTCGTTATGATTTGAGCCGGCGCTGTGAATGCAGCTGGCCTGAGGGCAGCCTGGGAAGGCTGGAGATCCCTTGTGATTCTGCTGACGATTCTTCTGATCCAGCCAGTGCTGTGGGTGGTGGTGGTGGTGTATCTCAGTTGAAAATTTTTGCCCCGCTGGCACCCTATTTGTCGGTGGAGTTTTTGGAGTCTGAACAGGTTGGTGACTCATTGACAGCTGAATGTGTCTGCGTTTGAGTTTGAATTGGATTAGTGGCAGTTATAGTACAGCTCTTTAAACACTCTATTTTTACAAAGTTCACGTTTTCTGTGAACTTCACCAAAAGTAGCTATTTTCGCCAATTTTGGCGAATTTGGCGTGGAGTTTTACAAAAAAATTGAATTTATGCGACTGAGTGCCCGTGGACCGTCCAAGGACGAAACCCGGGTTACATCGCTGACCCTGATTTATTTTGCTATCTTCAACACATGAAATAAGCCCCGGTTAGCGACTTAATCCGGGTATCGACGTTGATAACATCGGTCCCTGATTGCAGTTATGTATTGGATTCTTGGATGTATTGTTCTGTTTGCTTTGTTTCATGAATTGACTACGCAGCTTTTCTAAATTAAATTACGTTTTAACTTTTGCAGTTTCTTGTTTATTTTTAGAAGATGGCAGATTTATCCGATGAAATCATCCCGTTTCCGTGCGCCACTGGTTCGCCTTTTCCCGCTTCGCTTGTTAGCCGACGTCAGTTGACGAAGGCAGGAGCAAAAAAGACGAAATTTGAAGTTACCTTGGATTTGTCGGTGTGTGTAATAGCTATTGATTTCCTGACACCTATAGTTAATTGCAACCCAAGGATATTTTATGCATGTATCATTATGTCACTTATTGGCCTATATGTATGTTCTTGAATAGGTGCCTATCGTTCTAACCTTTTCTCTTTGTTTACCTGTTTATCATTCTGGTGGTAAGGTACTGCATTAATTTCTTACCTCTGAAAACGTTTCTTTTTTACAGTCGTATGCGTATTGGTGTTATCTTTTTATTGTAAATTGTTTGTACATACCTTCAGAATGCCGACTGCAAACCAATGCCGGGTGACTCTGTGTACGTGGTCTGCAAGAATGTTCCGGCCGAAGTAAACTGGTTGTTGCGACGGTTGGTTTTCGATTAATAAATCATAAATAATTAGTGAATCCTTTGGAATGCAATTTTAGTTTTCATTAATGAATTAAACTACATTTTGTACAGTGTTAGTGCGCGGATCCTTTCGTGTCCATGAAAATGATGTATAGATAGATCTCTTTGTAACAATCAAACTCCAGTTCAAAACTTTAGCATAGTGTCTGCTGAATTGTTAATACGGCGTATTCTTTGTTGGCCCACGTCTTGTTTGGCCCACACTTTCTATGGAGAGTATTTGTCCAATGAAAATTAAGACAATGGCATGGCACGTTCAATCACGTGATTACACAGGTGCATTTGAAAATGTGAGATGAGTCTGTTTAGAGGTGCATCGAATTGTACAAAATACATGCAGTAAAACGAAAACAAATGACTTTAAATGAACATAACTTTACCAACTCTTAGTTTTAATTATTATTTTCCATTTATTTTATGATAATTTTTCAAACTTTAGAAGTTTGTTTTAATTCAAATTTTCCTCTATAAATTTAACTTGAGATTGTAACTTATTTCCCCGAAACAAATGAATAAAGTTGAAAGGTAGGTAGGTATAATTGGTGTTTATTGGAGTTAAGACAGTGAAAGCAAAAAATTAAGAATTGAGCTCACACAGTTTTTGAATTCGGAAAGTTAATGTGTATTAGTTGTATTTAATTACGTATTAACAATTAGTTGTTCATAATTATAGAAAAGTTGTGATTAAATAAAATTATTTTAAGTTAGTAGTAGTTAGTTAGTTAAATTTATTTCCAGCCAATCAACATCAACAATACAACAAAATTTTCGCATAAATATTTCATCTAAACATAAGTCCAAGCAACCGAAAAACAATCATTTACATATTATCATTGGTTGGAGGGAAAGAGGTGTGCCTATTGACAGGCTTCTAATCCTCTTCCCCTGGTATACTGCATTAATGAATAGCTTCCAATACGGCTTTTAAATACATTAATATTTTCTGCTAAAATAATCGTATCAGGCAAACTATTCCAAATGGGAACAACTCTATTGCTAAAGAAATACTTAGCAATATCCAAATAATTTCGCTGAACTTTAAGCTTAAATAAATGACCCCGCGTCTCAGTAGTGCTAAATTCAAAATAATCATCAAAATCTAGGTCAACAAGGCGATGCACCATTTTATAAACCAACACCAAATCTTTAACCATTCGTCTTTCTTCCAGTGAAGGAAGTTTTAATTTCTCGAGTCTTTGAGGATAAGATAAATTCTTTAAACCTGGTAATCTTCTGGTGAATAATTTTTGAACTTTCTCAATAAGGTCAATATCTTTTAATAGATAAGGGGACCAAACTTCTGATGCATATTCCAGTTTAGGCCGAACAAAAGTTTTGTAGACTTTTAATAAAAAATTAATTTCACGAGTATGGAAGGATGCGTATACTAGATTTACCAATTTGGATCCTGTTTTTGCTATATTACAACAATGAGCAGAGAACATCATACTATTACTGACAGTAACACCAAGGTCACAAAAGTTGTGACTGCTTTCAGTACATTGTTCCCTATATGATAATCATTGACCACATTTCCATACCCCAAATGCATAACAAAACACTTTCCAACAGCGAGAACTAGTTGTCTAAGTTCAGTCCATGTACTAACAGCATTCAAGTCTTGTTGTAGCAGCAATTTTCCAATTACAGGGTCAGAGTAGACAATATAGATCTTAGCATCATCTGCATATAATTTAATATATGCACTACTAAGAGAGGAACAAAGATCATTGATGTACAATAGAAACAAGATAGGTCCCAATATACTTCCTTGAGGCACACCAGACGTGACAGGCACTGTTTCTGATTTTGAACTATTAATAAACACAAACTGCTGTCTGTCTTTGAGATAATCACAAAACCAATTCAAAAGCATTCCTGTTATTCCGAGATTTTGCAAAACATTCAACAGTTTCAGATGAGGCACACTGTCAAAGGCTTTGGCTATATCAAGATACACGACGTCAACGAATTGTCGTCGTTGTAATGCTCGTATCCATGCATTGTAAGTCTCAAGTAACTGAGAAACTGTTGATCGTTTTTTACGGAATCCAAATTGGTTAACATCCAATATATTACAGTTGTCTAAAAATTCACACAGATATTCTGCAATAATTGATTCCATCACTTTACTACAACCACACAGCAAACTAATAGGTCTATAATTTTTGAAACACGTTTTTAATCCTTTTTTATGAACGGGCACTATTTTTGCAAGTTTCCACTCAGTTGGAATCGACGACTTTTGAAAAATTACAGTAAAAAGAATTGATAGAGGCTTAGAAATGGAATCAGACAATTTGCTTAAGACAAACTGAGATATCTCATCAGGCCCAGAACTGTGCTTAGCAGAAATAGATTTCAGATGTTCTAGGACTTTATTTTCGGTAAATACAATAGTATCAAGATTATCATTAAGTTGAGGACGTGACAATTCTAAAGGTACTCCGTTATCCAGTGTAAATACTGAAGCAAAATATTCGTTGAACTTCTCAGCTTTCAATTTATCATCTGTAATAAAATTATCATTGCTAATCATAACAGGAATTGGTGAATTAGTTTTAAACTTCGATTTGACATATCGCCAAAATTTAGGTTCGCTAGCTGATTCTAAAATTTTCTTTTCTTTAGTACGCACCTCCGATCGTTTTGCACGACGAGCAATTTTGGCAGCACTTTTCCAATTGTTTTTGTTGCGTAAAGTAGGATTTGAACGAAATATTTTATGCAATTTTAACTGTTTAACATGTAGTTTTCTAGTTCTAGTAAAATTATTTATATGAATTTCATATTTTTTACAAATTCTTGTAACGTTTCGGATATCGCAAAATTGTTACAAGCATTTTAATCTAGTCAAGCAAACAGGGAAGAGGCAGCCCGTAGCAGGGTATACGGTAGTTTAAAGTAGGCGGAGCCTCTGACTGTCATCAAATATTTCAGCCAATCAGCAAATGTGGGCCAAACAAGACGTGGGCCAACTAAGAATAAACCGTTAATACGTATGCCAAAGAATTAATTGTTATAGATTGAGTTTGGAGAGCGTTGCGGATAAGCCCTGTAAGCTCGCTATTTCGGCTGATACTCAGAAAAGACGAGCCGCAATTCCATCCCATCTTCCCAAGGGAATCACAACAATTAGAAAGCTTTTTACGAACTACATTGAGATTAGGAAAAGTCCAGCTAAAGTAGGTTTTAACGTGTTTGAAATGAACATAAGTCTTTGTATATAGGGAGATGGGTTTTTGCTGCTGAATGCTTCATGCAGGTTGACCTGTTTTTGTGTGAATTATTCTTCCTATATACTACCAGAATTAGGTAATCTTTTACTTGCTCATTGCATGCCTTCAATTGACAATCTTAATGGATAACGGTAAAAATGAAATCAAACAGAGGATCATGTATATCGTACAATTTCCATCTACGTGAAAGCTTATTTCGGAATCCATTGCCATTAACAATAGGATTGTTACGACTCCTTAATTTGGTTCGTACTTACTGTATCTATAAGTTACAGTATATTTGATGATCAACATAAAAAATTGTGAAAAAACCGGCAATGCACTTACAGAGCCAATAAAACTTTAGTCTAAAACAGGGCAAAGCCTAGATTCCTTGATACTGCAGGCAAAGGGTTTTGATTTAGTAACTGCAGGCAGATGGTTTTCATAATTTCTTTATGATTGATGCCTTTTATCCTTTACGGATCTTTTTGCTACACCGCATTTATAGAATCTAATTCTTGTTTTGATGATCTACCATACGTATATAATACCTGTTTTGTTTCAGTCTCTTCTGAGACACTGTGTTGATCACTGTGAGTCAGCGGAGGATCGCAACAGGCTGCTCTATCTTTGCAGTGCCCAGGGCATGACAGAATACTCGGTTCGCCTCGTTCAGGCCCGTCTATCTTTGCTGGACGTTCTCCATGCCTTTCCCAGCTGTCAGCCTCCCATTGAACGAATTTTAGGTAAATTTTCTAGCGGTACTGTTATAGCGTGTGAGTTTACTGGAAAAAGACATTACCAATAAAATAGTATTTAGTTTGTACGTTATGTATGTTATTGCGGACTATAATGACTATGGGCATTATATATCATCATAATAAATTGAAGAAGTATATAAATTGTGCTGCCAGATTTCTGTTTCAATTGAAAATTTTAACCCATTACGTATTAACTTTTGACTTTTTCAGAGTGTAGTAGTCGTCTGATGCCGCGTCCATACTCAGTGGCCAGGTAAATTTGTGTTATTTGTTGCTTGTCAATGCATTTTCAACGATGGATTGGAATACTGGCTAGTTAGATTTTGCACATTCAAAAACGGTCCGGTCACTGCAGGTTACTTTAGAATTATGGTTGCTTTGATTGTGCATGGCTGACCCAATCGGCGGGGTAACCGATGGTTGTGGGTTCGATCCCCGAATTTGTGTTTTAGGGGTAGGGGTTCAGTATTGGGTGGCATTCTTCTGTCACAGTCTATAGTTCATTCCATGCTTAGGGCTTATTCTAGGGAGTTTTGTTGAGAGGGGGCGCTCTTCAGAGGACCATCGGAGATAGAACATTTGGAGGAATTTCTAGAATTATGAAATTTCACTATTTTTATAGTATTAGTTAAAAATTGCAACTATGCTGTAAAGTAAGAAATGAAATTGTCACTTCGGCACCTGAGACCCGAAAAATTTCTTGTCTTTCTTTGGACTCGAACCCACGACGCTTCTACGCTGTGCCAACTGAGCTACCGAGGCTGCTGTTGCACCAAGCTAGATGAATTAGTACTGCAAGTTAATAATAATAAGACTACGGCGAAGTCGGAACATTTTGGAAAATATGACTTTCTTAGCTATTTTTAGGGAAAAATTTCATACCAAAGGCGCAGGCCCGCACCCAGAATTTTGAAAAGGGGAGGTCCAAGGTAACATGCAATGGGGATTCTGAGGGGCGGAGCCCCCAGAAGTTGAAGAATTTTTGCATTTTTGTCCAAAAACAGTACATTGGACGTTTATTTATTGCAAAAAGTTTTTTAAAAAATAACTTTTTTTGCCATAAAAATAGCAAAAATTCTCTATTTTGTCATCCCAAAAGGGGAGGGGGTCTAGACCCCTTGAACCCCGCCCCTGGGTGCGGCCTTGCAAAGACGCACCCACTTTTGGGACGTGAGGAAGGCCGTTTATGGAGGGCCTTTCCTCCCACACCAGCAGAATAATTTGGCAGGCACAACGTAGGTACATAGTCGCCCTGTAGAAACTCAATTAAAATTAAGAAACCATTTCCGTATCCTGTTTTAGCTCAATGTCAGATATGAATTGTGTGCGATTTGCCTACACTTTGGTGGAAATTCCGTCCGGTGAAAGTAGATTCTATCCTAGGCTAGGCCTTTGTACCTCTTATCTCTGTTCCTTGGCTATAGGATCAAAAGTATGTATACCTAATGTTGTATTATGCTGCTGGATGTTTTGCATGATATACGTATCTGTTTGAAATTTATGTAATTTAATAAAGTATAAATGGCTGTGTAGCTTTTGGTTTATTTGGTAATGAATTGGATATTATTTAACTATCTGCTTGTTAATATTCAGCCTTTTAGTCGTGCAGAATTTTCTGTTTGTTATTATCATCTTAAGGTGGTGATTCCTTTTGGAGACATCAACTTTGAATCCTTATTACTCATTCATTCCTTGGAGTTAAGAAGTCATTTTTATATCAAAATGCAGCTTAACATTTGCTCTTTCTAATAAATACAACGAAACTAATTTTAGTTCTCGGAAATTATTTTAGTGCATTTTCGAAGTAATTTATTTTTCCAGATTTTTTGAAGACTAAAGTAGATTTTTTCATGAGGCATCGGCCACATCATTTGATTCCATTATCAAATACCTGGGAACCCTTTTTTAATTTTTATGAAACGGCTCTTCGTTATAAGGAAATTAGCTAAAATGTAAGCGCAACCTGGATATTGCCTACTTTTCCCAACTTTGGCAAGCGGCCACTTTAGCTAGAAAGCAGCAATCGGGGCAACTAAAAAAGGGTCCCTGGATATTTTTGTGTAAAACACGTCTAGTAAGTGGCACCCCTCTATCTTGCATAGTAAATGTTCCACAATCACTGGAAAACATTTGGTCATGTTTTTGCAAAAACTACATTTTTCATGATAGCAGCGTACGGGATAGCATTTAGAAAACTACAATGCCACGAATAATCGGCCTCGACGAGACCTTCAAATTGACACCCTTAGTTTAATTTTACAGCTTGCGTAGCTCAAGAAATGGAGGATTATTTGATTTCTGCAAAATGACAAGTTTTCAACCCCAAAATAAGAAAATCAGCTATTATAGAGAAAAACCAGAAAGGTGCGTCAAAAAGCAAAACTGTAGAGCTCAACAAGATCTTTCGAATGAATATAATCGTAGCTGTGCAGCAACTGTCTAACTTTCAAAAATCGGCAAAAACCACCCTGAGCGGAAAAGTCGAATTTTTGAAGAGGGATTGCGCGGAGGGTGTTAGAATGCTAAAAGAACTTATTTTGGAAAGTTTCATCAAATTTCATCTTTATTTGAACCGTCAACCATCAATATGTGCCCAAAAGGAATCACCACCTTAACTAAGTCTTTTTGTTGTTTTCGTCAGATCTCTTGCATGGTGAAATCACCGTCGGCCTTTCGGCTTCCCGAAGATCCGCTGACCTGTCCAATTGTTATGGTTGGACCGGGAACCGGTGTGGCGCCATTTTTGGGATTTCTGGATAGACTAAAGTAAAGTCGAATGCCCATATTATGTCTACAGTATGTCGTATGAAGATTGAAAAACCGTGCACTTGCGCAAATGCATGATTACCCATGCACTTGCTTAAGTGCATGGGTCGTTTATGCACTTATGCAAATTCATAAACGTCCCATGCACTTACTAAAATTCATAAAACGCCCTATGAAATCATTCAAATTCATTGACACTTATACAGTAAACGGATACTTTTGTATATTTGAAAGAACTTTAAATTACTTTGCCATTCTTTAGCTCAGCACAAACATACATGCATAGTAAGTTACAACTTTAGCTTTCACAGATATTATCCATATACAAAAATCCATATACATTCAAAAAATTATAAAAAAGTTAGATTTTAAAAATTTTGAATTTTAAAAGTATATATTTGTTTAAGTTTCATGAATTATTTAAGTTTGCATTAGTTCATTGTACATACTAAAATTAAGAATTAGCTTGAGCTAATAAATTATTTTAAAATAAGTATTTTTAGTTTGAACACAAAGAACTGGAACAAAATATTAATTTTGTTTTTTGAGAATAGGTCAGAATCCTATCACCTATATTTCAGATAATTTCTATCACCTTTATTTCAACCTTTAAATACAGCTTAACACATAATATATGACCCCAATTTATAAACTGAACAAATATAGAAAACTATCCGTTTACTGTATAAGTGCCAATGAATTTGAGTAATTTCAAAGGGCGTTTTATGCATTTTAGGAAGTGTATATGAATTTGCGCAAATTCATAAAACGCCGTATGAATTTGACTAAGTGCATGAAACGTTTATGAATTTGCGCAAGTGCATAAACGACCCATGCACTTAAGCAAGTGCATATGATAATCATGCATTTGCGGAAGTGCATGGTATTTCAATCTTCATACGACATATACTTATCTGGCTTATTTTTACTGGGGGGGGGTTGTTGGGGGGGCCGCCCCCCATTCGGCGATCTCCCCCCCCCATTCGAGGTCCCCCCCCCATGAAAAGCCCCCCATAACTTTCGACGTCCCCCCCATAACCCCCCGTAACCCAAAAAAATTGCCATTTTTTACCATTTTCACCCTAAATTTTCGAAAAATTTTCCGGTTTCGCCGGATTTTTAACGAAATTTTCACTATTTTAGCGTAAAAAACACCTAAAATTAATCATTTTTTAGCGATTTTTTAGCCATTTTTTGGCTTTTTTGCTCAACAAAGGTAAAAAATTAGCAAAATTTTTCCAAAAATATGCCCCCCATTTTTGGTGAGCCATGGGGGGGCACCTTCGAGCCCTCCCATAAAGCCCCCCCATAAATTTTGGCCTAAAAATAAGCCAGCTTATCGTCTGCTGGATTTAGATTATTCTGTTCGCCACCTAAAAAACTCTAAGTTAGCCGGACCGTAAAGACGATTGGATTCAATTTTTCCGGCATAGTGAATTAAGAGAATTTTTGTATTTTATAGTTGCTGCTGTTCGCCAGTAGGTTGACTGGTAAAAAATCTAAACTTCTTTTTTTATTTTGCGTATTTTAGAGAACTTCAAAACGAGCAGGCCAGTGGTTGCAGTCGAGCCAGGGCGGAGCGGTGGTTATTTTTTGGCTGTCGAAGTTTCCAAAATGATTATCTATACAGGTAACTTAATATAGTCTTAACAGTTTTTTCTAGTTTATTCTAACCTATTATTTAATGTGCTTTTGGACGACTGTCTGTTTATTTGCAGACATCAAAACCTAATTTTGTGTCGATGTTTGACGACGATTTTGACATGAAGTGTTGCTTGATTTGGTGTATTTGGATAGACGGAAATTTGAAACTTTGTTGAAATTTCAGATCACTCTAAATTGCTTAATAGCCTGCATACGGTGTATTAAGGTTTTCAGGAGCATTGTTGAACCTAAAATTCTCCAACTCAAAAGTCCAAAGTCCAGACGAGACTTGCTCTGTTTTTCTAGAAAGTACAACTGTCTATCTGACATACAAAGACATAATATACACACACAAGTACATAGATTAAACTAATCTGTTAAATCTGTCATACTATACTGCTTACCTGGTGTTTCCCTTGAATGAAACCCTGTAACGGTGTCAATTTTGAGTTTTAGATTTTTATAATGGATTAATTTCGGATTTTTAGACAGGAATTGGAGGACCATGCTTCCAGTGGACAGCTGACCAAACTGTGTGTTGCCTTTTCACAGGAGCCCCCTCCCCTCAATACTGATGATCAAGAAAACTGTGCTCACTATCGCGACGGTAGTCGTTACGTAACAGACGATCTGCGTCGCTGTAAACGGGAATTGGTTGAGCTGCTTCTAAGCTGTCCCCCCAATGGTGATGAATCGACGACCCCTCGTGCTGGCTATTTGTTCGTTTGCGGGGATGCGACTCAGATGGCTAAAGATGTAGACCAGCTGTTGTTGGAAGCGATTGCTGAATACAATGGTGGGTAACTGGATGAGATAACAACCTGTGCTAATGTTTGGGCTTAGAGTGAAGGGGGCATTAATAACTATAATTAATGAATTAATTAATACTACGATTGATAGATACTCTGTTTGGGGTGCGAAACATTGTTAACTAAAGTTGTAAAATGATTGAAGTCCGGCTTGTTTGTTCCCTCCGATGCATAAAAAGTTTAATCGGTTCTGAAATCTCAGCTTTTTCAGGAAGATGACTTTAGAAAAATAGGATTTTCAGCAAAATTCCCCATCCGTTTCAAACTGACCAGCAGTTCCTTGAACTTGCCTCCTTCATTTTGTAGACTATATTTTTCAGTTTCCGTCAGCCTAAAAAGATCTAAACATTTAGACAGGCTAAAATTTTCTGACGGGCGAATGTAGTGTTTTTAGCGTAATTTTTGGCAGCAATAGAGTAGTATGCAATATTAATGTCATTACTCGATCTTTCTGCTCTTACATCTCCGATCACAACAACTTCTAAGCATGTTTTTTGTTTTAGATACAAGTCTTCCCGAAGCGACGAAAATTCTAGATTCTTTGAGGAATGAAAAGCGATATGTACAAGATGTTTGGACTTAAATGTTTTATTTGTTTAGAGACTGATAGTGTGTAATTTATTTTTAATAAATAATGCAAGTTTTATATTGATACTACCTTGGCTTGGTTCACGTGCGTGTGTATAATGTGCACGTTGAAGTTTGAATAGGCAGGTGTTTAGTGTTTGTCTTTTTGATAAGAAACCGGTATTTAAAATGTCGCTTTATATTGTTTACATCATTGTAAGAGAAATTTCCCGTGAATGAATTTCTTGTTGTGGAGATTTCCCAGGAAGGAAGAAACAAAAAATGGCGTCGTTTCCACATTATTTCTTGCAAAAAAGCGAATAGCATGATTAACAGAAATTCAGCCGTACGCAGTCTAAAATAGGGAAAATATAGAAAGTTATTAAATGACTGAAAGACGGAATTTGTCTATCGTCCTAACCTTTTCTCTTTGTATACGGTAGTGATGTAGATCGGATCGGATCGGCAGCCAAAATAACCTACCCATACGATCCGCCAATTGGCCGGCGATCCGATCCGATCCACCCCCGGATCGGACCGATCCGGCAATAATTTTAGTTTTCCATTGTAACTGCACATAAATTACTGTAAGGGACTGCAGCTGCAGTCAGCTTTGAAAACTAACGATTTGCTTTGTTTTGGGAGTTTAAGATCTAGTGAGAACTATAAAATATAGTGAGATATATATAAAGAGAAACTAAACTTGAACTAGGGTGTAAGACCAAAAAAATGTGCATACAAACTTCGGTCTTTTAATGCAAAATTTTTAAAGTTTTAAATATTTGTAAGCAATATGTTCTTACAATGATTCGGAAATGGAGACGACATTCGAAATCAGGAAAAATCCAGAATCCATGGTCTTGTGTACAGAAAATTTAAAATGTTCAAAGATTTGCTAAAATTTATGCGCATTGAAATTTTAGTTCCCGTGATCAAATAGATTTGTATGTGCGGCACACTTTACTCTTCTAGTTTAGCAAGATTTAGCCTTAGAGCATCATTAACCAAAAGTGGGTCATGCCGGTCATAATTTTGGGGGTATGGGTATGGGTCAGGTTGATAGGGTGCGGGTCGGGTGCGAGTCAAAACTTATGTGCGAAGAGTTTGAAGACATAAATTATATTAAATTAAATTTTTAATAAATGAAATTTAAATAGTTTCCGCGATTCAATCCCGATATGCAGACGATTTTAAGTCTCCAGTTCAGGACGATTCTAAAATATGCATAATGAATGTAATTGTTGGGGTTTGCTCTTAAGGTAAGTTTGCAATAAACGACCAAAGTTTGTCCACACAATTTCATACACCAGCATATGTACAAAACTACGCGTCCGGTAGATCTTGCAGACTTTCCACTTCTGAACAAACGCACTTGCGCAAAAAACTGTCTTTCCAATTTCAGACAGCGTTTCTAGTAGTTGAGAACTTTTAATCCTACCAGAATAGTCAGCGGCACCGAATTTAAAAAGCGGAGCAGACTGTCCAAAAATTAATTAGCAGAAAATATTAGGGAGCAATTCCATTTGACTGTTTATATATACATATAAAGAATTTATTTATCCAGAGAAAAAATAAAACAAAAACACTAACAATAGAAAATTCAACATTTGAAG
The DNA here is from genome assembly GCA_030248195.1 of Trissonchulus latispiculum. NCBI lineage: Eukaryota > Metazoa > Nematoda > Enoplea > Enoplida > Ironidae > Trissonchulus > Trissonchulus latispiculum. The sequence goes on from JASAND010018843.1 coordinate 58,260, forward strand.
AAAATTCAGATGAAATAATTTGGAATAATAATTTGGAAATAATTTTGTTGAAAAACTTGGTACAAAGTTTCAAATTTAGCCTCATTTGCCGGCTCTGCGATCCGGAAAAATCAAGCCGATCCGATTCGGCCGATCCGATCCGATTCGATCAACATCACTAGTATATATACGGATCTGACTAAACTTTGAGGGAATATTAAAGACGGGTGGGCATATGGAAAACCTTGGAATTATTTATACAGCAACTATGTGGTGATCTACCAGGGTTCCGGTTCCTGAACTTTATGCTCAATTAAAGATTTTAACAAGTTGACCAAAAAATTTCATTTTAGCCACTTTAACGTTTAGACACGAAGGAGGCAAATGTTTTTACCCCAATTTAAACTGTAGCTATTCAGGCTCAAATGTTTAGGTTAGTTGAATTGAATTCACGGTAGTTTGCCATCAGAGGGGGGCATCCGGCTGCGGATGCCCCCCTCTGATTTTCGTCTGTTGTACTGTTGTACTGTCAGCCAATATTCTTTTCTAAAACTTCAGATTTCGTTTTTTAAATTTTTGTTTATAAGCTTGAATAAGTCCTTTTACTAGACCAGTTTACAGAAGTGCCTTCAGCAATACAATCTCGATTCGCTTCATTTTGGACATTCGATCACACATTAAAATATCACTTACATTGTGCGAATCGAGTATTTAAAGAGTGTGACAGCATGGCGCAACTGCGGAGAGCCGTTAGCGCACAAAGCAACTGGCTTAGCAGGAAATAATGTTGTTCCACGGTCCTGTCCTAACGAGTTGGCCTGCTGTCACAGGATATTAGTGTCCAAAAACAAAGGTGATATATAACAGAGAGCCTGGCTGCTGTCACACTCTTAGTTATTATGTACTTTTGATATCACACAGTTAACAATCAATAATATTTGCAGTTTGCGTAATGTTAGGCTTTGCGTACAGTTTATTTTCTAAAGCTCTGCTGAAACCAGTTCGGGTGGCTGCTCTGCTGTCAGAAAAGGCAGTTTGTGGACTCCACAGTTCCATTGGCGGAGGCGGAAGCGGAGGCGGCGGAGGAGGCGGGGGACTGGGAAAACTGACAGGATCCAATTCCAGTCTGTCCGGGAACCAGTCCGGCTGTTCTGACTGTCCGAATCCGCTGGAACTGGATGATTTGCCGGAGTTCCGACTGATTTGACTTCGCAGAATTGTCGAAGGCAAATCCGGGAATCCTTCGTTCAGTTCGCCGAGATCCGGAGTTGGAGTGGTCGGTTCACTGGCCAAGTCCCGATCTCGGAGGACTAGATCGTTGTTTGTTCCAGGTACGAGAGTGGAAACGGAGGAAAGCAGATCGCCCGCTGACGAATAGATGGTGGATTCGGAAGCCAGCATTTCCTTCATTCGCTTTTTGTACTCAAAATAGTAGTTCGGTTTCTCTCGTTTTATCTTTCCATAGGGCTCACTTCGGACCTCATCCAGAGTGCTAAGTGTGTCCGTTGATTCGACCAATTCCACGACGTTCATGATCGAATTTGCGTGACCGTAGCGATGAATCGGCGGGAGATCTGAGGAACCGTCCGAGTCCGAAACGGGCATCGTTGGTTCGGGACCCAGGAAAAATCGAACCACTAGAATGCTCAAATTACCCGAACTTCCGTAGGTTTGTGCTATGTCCTGCAAAATAAAAAGCAAAAAACTGTTATACAAAATATAACCTTTCGGAAAATAAGTTTTCAGATTGTGATTGCTAGCTGCCATTACATTATACCGTATACATATGTAATTGGTTTGCATTTCCAACTCTTCACGAAATGATAGATTTGAGAAATAATCACTATAATAGCCAAATGACAATAAACAAAGATGCAAAAATTATGTATTTGTTGGTTGCTGGTACTCGAATTTCTCAACAGCCTCCAACTTGTAATTCGCCCACGTACATAACGAAAGAACCACGCCTGTCATGTTTGGGTAGTCATCTAAAAGTTCGTTTATGCGCAACTTAACTAGTGTCTGCTTTAATTTTAATAGTTCACGGAATTGCCACTATAAACACTCTTTACTTGCAAATGTTTCGCGGCCAGGATAGGATTAGAAATGAATCTAATCCTCCGAATGGCTTCAGTTGGACTGATTCGTTTCCAAATTCCGGAATTCGCGATGACCAGGAATTCGTCTTCTTTCGTGAGATCCAAGGAATGAGTGTGCGGCGTGGGCACCACAGATGGAAAGAGAAAACTTCGACCTAAAATCCGACTGCAGGCCGTGATGCCATTGATTTCGCCATTCTGAAATAAAAAATATTCAGTAAATAGTCGCTTTTTAGGAAGAAGAATGTTAAAATTACGAGTTTTTAGAATTACGTAACTATCTCAATTTTGCAGTTATATACTATTGCTTAATGACACCGCGAAATGCGTATACTCAGTCAAGCGCGCACATATCACACAAATATTCTATGACTGCAATACGAACTCAGAAAAAGCAATCCCAATTCTTAATGCAGGCGGAAACCCTGAAATTACTTCTGTCAGAATCCCACCAGCCCCTCGGATTCGATTGTATTCCTCTTCGCCGTCTCCGGTTCGTCTGGAAACGCCAAAGTTTCTCGTCAAAACAATCGGTTTTCCGCCTCGACAAAGCACCGCATCCACGTCGCCAACATTGGCCAGCATCAGCTGATATTCAGGATCAGCTTTTGTGATACACTCTTGATTGTACTCAATCGGTTTTTGTCGTAGGTAGACGATGGTGCAACTGGCGCCCAGTTTTTGGCCACACTCACCAAGACCACTAAAATCAATTTAAAAGAATAAGTAGATTAATCAAATGCTTAGAAACAGATAAACTCTATTCAAGCGCAAACACAACAAATATTCCTCCCGATTCTTTTATGTTCAAGAAGCAATAAACAACTAACCAAGGAAACTATTTTAACTAAGTCAGTATTGGTTCTCCATTTCTCGTTACTTTCACATCACCCAATGGAGCGAAGTGTAGCATAAAACTTGTCTATTGACTTTGCTTTAACGCCTGAAAACTCACATATGAGCATAAATCATAACATATCTAAGCCAGTCAGCACTGTTGAGGCTGTCTTCGCGTGTTAACTCTTGTTCGATGATTTTCGGTAACTGTTGCTGAAGGTGACTGGGGATTTCGTTGTTCAAGTTTCCATCTATCATGGCGAAAATCGTATCGCCTTCTGGTGTTGTCTGACGAATTTGACTTACACACAATCTGAAACGGACCATAATGTTAAACTTTTCTTCATACATAAGGCAAGTTTTCTATACATATCCTAAAAGATAGTTCAGACCAACTCTGACATTTTACTGTGGTTTTTATTTCATTTTATTACAAAAAATATTAACTGCAGTAACCAAGAGTATATAATACATAAGACAAGAGTGTCACGGTGTGATTTTTCCCCCTTGAAAATTTTCCCCCCGGAAAAATTACACCGGTGTGGATTTTCCCCCCGGAAAAATTACACCGGTGTGAATTTTCCGGGGGGAAATTTTGCACCAATGCAAGAAATAATGCAGATTTCTGTTTATAAATTGAGTTTGGCTCATAATCGAAGCTACTAATTATGCTTTGAAGATAGAATATGATTAGCGTAATCCGCCAAAATAATTAGTCATTATAATAGTTCGACTGAGATAGAGATACAAAACTAAATCGAAATATATAAGAAATAAAATTTCTTGAAAAATTAAAGGATTTGTAGGATTGATTAGAATCATTATTGTATTCAATTGCTTATTTTGCATTTGATAAACCTTAATAAGGATGAAATACTTAAATAAATAATAACTTCCAATTTTTCTTAGGTTTTTAATATTTTGTTTGTTTTCTAAGTAAAAATAAATAAATTGAAATATTGGAGATTTTATAGCTCAAATCTGTATGTAGGGCATTGTAGGGTAAGAATAATAATAATCACTTAAATTAAAATTTATTTTTTAGTTTATTTTTGAAAATTCATTGAATTAAGCTGAAATAAAAATTTCCAGTTTGCAAATTGAAATCTCAATTAATTGAAATTAATCTAAATTTTCGAAGTTAATCTGAATTTCAAAATTTCCGTAAGGAAAGATTTCACCATTGAGCTGTGGTTGAACTCAGAGACTAAAATTTCCAAAATTTCAAATGTGTTTTTATTTTACTAAGAAAGACACTTATTTGATAAGATTAGAAATTAGCAATGATTTAATTGAACCTTATTAGCTATTATTATTTAATTGAATGACTCTATTTGCTTTTATCGAATGCATTGATTGCTGCATATGATTATATATCTATGAAATAAACAAAATAAGTTTTAATTTGACCTTATACCTTTTCCTGCTTAACGGCTTGGGCTTGGAGATAAAAGTTTCCAAGCTTTAATTTATGCATATATTTTTATTAGAAATAAAATCATAAAATATTAGTGCATAAGAAATATATATTAGAGTTGGCTTTTATCATAAAAATTTTCTTTATTATAAGGTTTATCAAATGCGAAATAAGCAGTAGAATATAACAATAATTTCAATTAATCCTTCCAAATTTCTTATTTTTAAAGAATTTTTATTCATTATATATTCAATGAAGTTGATTTTGTATATGAGTTCCTAATTATTTTAGCATTTCAGCGTTTCAGACTAATCATATTCCACCATCAAAGCATAATTAGTTGCTACATATGAGTAAAACTTAATTCATAAACTGAAATCTGCATTATTTCTAGCTTTGGTGCAAAATTTCCCCCCGGAAATTTCACACCGGTGTAAATTTTCCGGGGGGAAAATCCACACCGGTGTAGTTTTTCCGGGGGGGGGGGGGAATTTTACACCGGGGGAAAAACTGCACCGTGACACAAGAGTACTCTATGTAAGCGTGACACATCCTCTGCCTGCTAACGGCTGAACCTCTGCGCAAATTGGAGCCCGGTGAATCAAACAAATGTCTTTATGTATGTATTCTATTATAAAGCTCGAAGCAGACATGAAACTCGAGCACGCAGTGGTTTTCGAGCTTTAACACAAGCATACAGCGAGCGAGCATATCCCCCGTTTCGACTGTACCAATTTGCGGAGGGATCACTGTTTATCCGTGGTTTAGCCGTGAGCATGCAAAGCATGTGTGTGTGTGTCAACTGTCAAGCTGATAATACATAGCCAGCTGTCATACTCTTATGTATTATGTACTCTTGCGGCAACCTAACTAATTTATTTTATCGAACTTGTTTCTTTCGCCAGATGTTTCCGAGAAACTAGCAATCCAGGGAGGTGGCTGAGAAACAGCGGAATGATAAATCTCTGGACTGGGACATCTGGCTGCATTCCCGGTTGCTTCGTTGCTCACATCGATTAGGGCTATCATACGTTCTGGTCTGTAATATGTAGTAATGGCAATAGTAATAGGTAATAGTAATAATAGTAGTAATAATAGTAATAGCACATGAAAATGAGAACAAGGGAAGTCAATCTCAGAATTTTCGGACTTCCATGATGTAAAAGCAAAAATCACAAAAAACTGAAAATGAAAATTTTAAGAGACTTACTGAATCTTTTGAAAAGAGGAAGGGTTGAGATGTAAATTAGCATTACAGGACAGATCCAAATGCTTCAGCTGCGGACACAAGAAACAGTGCAAAATTTCTCTCTCCAATCGGTTACTTGCCACATCCAACACCTCAAATTAAATATTAGTCTTTCTTAAACATTTTAACATCCTGATTTATAACAATGATGTACATTAGTTACCTACTTATATACAAAAAGTTTTACGTAATATAAATTTCAACTTATTGAGAAGCAACCTTTAATGACATAAACTCGGAATATTTGCTGATTTTTCGACAAAGATTTAGTGATTGCTCGCCTTCCCCCGACTCTTTCCTGCCGCCAATATTTTTTCCGTTTTTTAACCCTTTCGAGGGGGTTTTGTAGTTTTCCACCATCTTAGTCACTATTGATCTGCGGGGGGCAGCCTCAATCGCCGAATAGTACGATTGTGGTTATCCTGGGTGTGACTGAAATGACCGTGCGTCAGGACCATACATGTGCTTGGGGGATTTGGGGGGTTTTGACCTCCCCCAGAGCTGGACCTCACCTCCCCCCCGCCCAGAGGGATCCCTCTCCCCCAGAATCCAGATTTTTCCGGTTTTTTGGACACATGCCGCCGGTTCACCCCCCCCCCCCAACTTCCCCTTCTGCACATGTCTGGTCAGAACTGCTTGGGGATGTTGCTTTCTGTCCTTGATACTTCCCTCTCCGCCTCTTGTCTAATGTCTACCATATGGACTACGGAGGGAAACAAGATAAAAGTTTCTAACGAGAACCTACATTGCTGGGCACCAAGATAAAAAAGTGAGTGCTACAGCCTGGTTTCTCTTTGACTTGGTTCATTCACCACCATCATCAGAAACAACTTTAACTTTAACATAAATGTAATAAAGGATTACGGAACACAAAGAACTAGATAACTATTAAATTAACTTCTTCTATTTTATTAAACTACTATTAAATTAATTTCAAGTAGCTTTAGGTGTGGACAGATACTTTTAAGCTTGATGAGACTGAGAAATCCGGAACAATCTGGATCTGATTCGAGTGCGCCCTGAGAACGGTCAGATTCGGCAACAGGGCCAAGGCTGGCGGCAAACTCTGGAGACAGTTTCCGGACAAATTCACTTCTTCCAGACATGTCAATTTCTCAAGACAGCTAAAACATTAACTCAACTATGCAAACAAAAATAGTAAAGCGAAAGAACCAATCCTGCAATTTGCTAGCCTCTGATTGGCTAATTTCAATTTTGGCGCCAAATTTTTCTCCTATAAATAGCTGATCGAACATTTAATTTGCATTCATTCGTCGTCTTCTACTTTTTCATCTCTTGACTTTTGTTGCAAACCTTGATTCAATGAACGGTTGCACATTGTCAAGAGATGGAAAATGTCATGAAGGTAGACAATATACTTACCATGCAGTGTATTACAGTAGGTTTATATTTTAAGCAATAACTGTTTGTGATTTACTGAGAAAGAAAATCTGTATCACAATGGTTCTTGCTTATGATATGAACATCCAATCAAGTTTACAGATTTCGTAGTTCGGTAAGCTTTGATAGTGCAATCGGACGTTGTTTGGAATGCTCGTCATTGCAAGATCAAGGCTTACTGATTACAAAATTTATTAGCTTGAAAAATGTCCAATTTTCGTTTTGCGCAATTTAACAGCAAGAAGAATCAAATCTTTGGTGGATGCGACTTTCTCAGTCATCACCGGGTCTGATTCTTCTGACTGCAAAATTGATCTTGGTAGCATCGTAGACTTTCTGGTAGCGATTGTTCTTGTCAGTTTCACCAGTTGTTGTATTTTAGTAAGCTTTGATACTGCAATCTGACGTTGTTTCTCTGCTCGTCATTGCAGGATCAAGGCTTCCTGATTTACACACAATCATGTTTTGTTGTAACTGTTTTAATCTCACATCAAGAGCAAGAACTCACTGTGATTTACAGCGCCAGTTTGAAATCTGTATCACAGTGGTTCTTGCATCTTGATGGAGATCACCGTCTTCTGCCTTTCCAGTGTCGATTATTTCCTGCTTCGAGTGTTTGCGGGACATTTATGCAATTCTTACGACGTGAGCGAGACTTTCTCACTGTGGTTGTCCTGAGCATGGTATCTGGTCCGCTATATTTTAGTTGCTGACTAGATGCTACTCTCAAGACAGACTACTAATTTGCATATCTAACCTATTATCAATATTGCGCAGATGATTGTAGGCCAGATCCAGGATTTTGAGTCGTCGATAGCCACTGAGTATCGGAAGCGCTGCGTCGTTCAATCGATTGGCAGCCAGCCAAAGATATTGAACCTTATTGAGATCAAGAAAGCTGTTCAGCGGGGGAAGATTGGTCAGCATATTCTGAGCCAGGTTCAGCGATCGTAGTCTAGAAAACAGGATTTAAAAATTTTTGCTTCTACATTTTTCAAACTTTTCTATTGTTTAGTTAACATAAGTCAAGTTTTGTCAAGAGTAAATAATTATAAAAGTATACTAGGTACTAGGCGTGTTCTTAGTTATCAGAGCAAAAACTATGCTCTGCTCGCTAACGGCCGAACCCGAGTGAGAATGCCCCCGTTTTGGCCAGGTGTAGACTTGCGGAGGGGGATTGGCTAGTGCCCGAATTCTTCTGGTCTGAGGTACTGGAGTGACGTTTCTTTGTTTAGTTAGGTCTTTTATTGCCTCCTTCTTACTTGTGAGCGGAGGCCAGCAAATCCGATGGTAGCTGAGTCAGGCAGTTGTGATGCAGATCCAAGACTTCGATGAAACAGTTCTCCACCTGACAGGGAAGCGATCGGATCTGATTGTGATTCAGCACCAACTGCTTTAGACTGCATACATTAGTGAAAATTCTGAAATTAATTGAAATCCAAATTATAACGAATAAATAACAGCTTAGTTTCTATATTCCATACACTGCTGACCCAACTGCTGCAACACTGAAATACAACTTGTGGATACGCTGCTGGTTCATACGAAGATAAATCTCGCTTTTAATTAATCTTAACCTAAGTAATTTTGTTACCTGTGGGGAATGTGAGTTATTTGATTGTGGCCAGCCGTTATCTTTTCAATCCTGTTCAGTTCTGTCAACCACTCGGGTAATCTTGACAAATTGTTACTAAAATCAAGAGTAGAGAGTGACAAGCGCAACGCTTTTAGTTATTAGTCTTGCGGCCTGATTTGGACGATAACGAATGTGCCTACACAACTATTATAGTCAGTTAGTCCAAACTGTGTCTATTGCGAGCTTCAGCGCATAAGCATATGATGGGTCTAATCTGTGGGAGGGGGGGGGTCAGCCGTTATCGTTCAGATCATATCGCAAGCAAAATGACTAAGACCGTGATGCTGTAATGTGCTCTTTCCAAAATATAATACAGGAAAAGATACAGATTTGTAAAAACAACAAATATTTAATGCCATATACATTAACTTTTGACTGGTTTAAGTCAAGAGAGATTTGCAGTGTGAAGTTGCTAATCACGTCCATTTCTTTTACGCAGAGTTGGAAGTGGGTAGCGGAGCGGGTACCCACGGTAAATTTTGCTACCCGCAGGCTACCCGCGCGAGTAGTTGACATATGCATTATGCACTAAAATTCTAACACATTTCCGTAAAGTGTTCGGAAAAAAACAGAATTCATGTCGGTGATTTCAAAAAATTCGCTAATTTTGGCTTGGTGCCCTTCTCCACGACTACTATTTTCAGCGCATATGGGCCCTTGATTAAACTTGTTCTATTTGGTTATATCCAGAAACGTAATCATAAGCGATGTTGTGTTGCCATGTTGTTATCCTACAGCATATATACATTATGCTTCACATTGATCGAGATCTCTACTTGCATTTCTTGCTTTCAGTAAGCAAAAAATAAACTTAATTTTTCAGCACACAGTTTGCTTCACGTGCCGTTTTTGTTATACTTTTTTGTTATGCTACACGCAAAGCTTAAATTCCTTAAATTTTATTGCAAGCATATGTTTCTTTAGTGGCGTTCAGTGGATGGTACAGAAGGTTACTCATTTTTTACTTACTTAGGTTACTCAATTTTCAGCAAATTACAGACTGATCATTTTTCAAAACCTTCAGATTTAAATAGACTAGTCCTTACTACTTTAGCTTTGTAACATCTTTTTCGAGACTACATGAGCGCAACATTAATTCTTGTATACATGCACCGAGCCGGGTCCGAGACCTGGGCCTGAAAACTGTGGGTCTAAATAAGAGAATTTTCTTCAAGTATATATCGACAAAATTACTAGTGTTTTTTCATTCAAATCGATGACTAATATAATAACAAGCGATCTCTACCAATTAAGACTTAATGTTGACTTTTAAAATTCCAAACTTTTGGCGAAAAATTGCCAAAAAGGTACAAAATTTTGGTCCCGGTCGGCATCGGGGCTGAACCACCGAGACTGGCATTGGGAGCCACGTTCAGGTGCATCCATAATTAAACGTATCCCTTAGCTTAAATTTTTAAACTTTTCGAAAATGTTTTGGTACTTTTTCGGCAAACTTCGGCAAGTTGGACTAATTTCCATAATTTCAGCAACCCATCTCAATACATTATTAGGTAAAGTAGTTTGGAAGCTTTAAATCAAAGTTTATTTTTAATTATTGACATTTTTTAATAAATTTAGCAACATAGTAATCGTATACCACTCGAAAAATTTTGCGGGTATCTTGCGGGTATCAGTTGGCTGCGGGCCGCGGGCCGCGGGGCGGGGCGGGGTGGGTACCAGGGTGCGGGTAGCGGGTCGGGGCGGGCCGCCAAAATGGTACCCGCTTCCAAGTCTGCTTTTACGAATATAACTGACCTGGTGACATCCAGAACACGTAAATTCTGAGGGACCGGGATCACAGTTAAGTTCTGCAGCTCTAAAATAAATTCATAGTTCAATTAAAACTGGTAAATTGTTTTACCTAATTCAGAACTAGCGGATTAGCAATTATAATACTTGCATAATCTTACATTATTTACGGATTAAAATTGTACTCCGGATCGATCAATTAATAAATTTTTGACTAACCATTTTGACTAGCATTAATTTGTAACAGAGAGCTTCCATTTAGCAGAAGTGTAGAAATCTTGTTCCTTTCACAATGAAGCACCTACAAACATATTCGTAGCATCAAGAGTACATAATACAATAATACATGAGAGTGTGACAAGCGGCACATTATCAGCTCTCGAGCCATACTGTGCACGCTAGTGGCCCACCCACGCCCTACACTATGGGTACCTAGTGACCCTACACGTACCTAGTGACCTCCTTAGTAACCAGTACTCATCAGTATCCAGTACGCAATAGCGAATGCTCAATCGTTTCTACAGTAAACCACCCATCCTGGCCTATCTTTCGCCGTGTATCAGATCCCTCTGCAAATGCCACCCTCTTGTTAATGTCGAAGATGGGTAACTTTTGAGAGGGCCTTCTTATTGAAACAAGTGAGCATTCACAATTGCGTATTGGGTACTGATTTGCAGGGGCACCACTAGATACGGAAATGCGAGAGGTGGGCCGTTCGAGTGCACGCACAGCATGGCTCACGAGCTGATAAGATAAGTTCATTTCTCTGGTAAGCAATTAAACTTCCTTTAAGTTCCGACTGAATAATTTTAGCAACGGTTTTCTTTCAACCAAGCTAGTATCAATTATATTCATGGAGTTCAGGGCATGGTGGGGTTAAAAATGAGACTTAAAACAGAAAGTAAATCCCTGAAAAAACAACAGATGTCAACCAAAAAATATTACCTACATACGTAATGCCTTTTCAATGACGTTAGCAGTATTTTGATTGCTGTGTGCTCTTGTATCCAGGTCTACTACATGCTAGGTTTTGCTAATATACCTCTAAACGCTAAATTATTTCTATTTACAATAAAAATAATAATAATTTATCAATTTTAATTTCTCCCGTTAAGTGGGACAAACGACGCAACTGCCATAACGCACTAATTTTCATTAGATTAACAAATAATTTACTGAATGAAACCAGTCAAATAGTATTATTTTACATAAAGTTCACATATTTAGAATGGCTTGATGAAAAGTTGCTTGCTGCACAATTCACAAAAATGGTCACTCCTAAAATCAGTCAAATTGTTGTTGTGGATTTGGACGGCAGAACTGTTTCAGAATAGCATTTTAAGATCGCAAGCTAACTTTCTTACATTTTATGCTTTATCATGTTTTAGTGATTATGTTTTATTTTATTGTGACAAAGTTATGCAGTGAATACTTTATTTATGAATTCTACTGAAAGATCTTCCAACAATGCAACTTTTCTCATTCATCAACACCCAGTGGCCGATACCACAAAAGGTTTGGATACTTTCTTGCTTTGCTTCGGACTTGGTGTTATCATAGCCACGGCTTTCTACCTAATTCAGTGCTCCGTGCGAAACGGTCGACGCTGGAAACGTAAGCGAACTCGGGTCTTTTTCATGCTTCCGCCGGTTCGTGCTGTATATCATGTCTCAAAGCCCTCCCCGCTGATGCTGCACAAATCCCATACCCCGATAGCTAGAACGCGCCGTGCTACTGTGTACAACAAGCCCAACGTATTTACGGTCTCCTACAATAGTGGCAGTCAACATGGAAGTGAAACAGGCCGAAAACGATTAGCTTCGTACTAAATGCTGTTTTGGGCAAATTTAGTAGAATAAATACATACATCAAAAGTAGATATTAGATAAGAGTGTGACTGTTGAAATACTCTGTTATCAGATATGTGAAATCAGAACCAACGAGAAAATGTTTTCCTCTTCTGCTTCTGGGAGGCATAGCCAATGGCAAACAAGAACCAATTAGAATTAGACTGCAACAGTCTTGCTACTTTAGGCACGAGTTGTAATGGAAAGGTAGCCCAACTTGTTTAGTAAAGGATCTCCGATCTCTGACCTCAGGTAAAACACTTTTCTCTCCATTCTAGAGGTTCCTGTTTATGGTTGTTTTAAGTTCAATTTCCGAATTCTCAAGAATTAATCCTGAAAATCTTCAGAAAACACTAAATTTTTAATGTTAACTTGTTTTTTGCTGAGCTTGCTACAAAATATACCGTTTCTAAATTTTCTGACAAAAGAAGAAAGAAGAGTCCTTTTATAATATTAACAATAAAATTCTGCTTAATTCTTTTATTAATTAAGTTCTAGTAACCTGAAGCGAAACAAGACCGCGCAGATCCAGAGATGTTATATTGAGATTATCTCTAAAATCCAGATGTGTTAGATGTTGGAGTACTCCAAGCGGTATCACTTCTTCAAGACTCAAATTCAGGCTGTTGTATCTCATTTCAATCTAGAAAAACAGGATAGATCTTTCAATTTCAATATAGAAATAGGACTGTTCTGTAGTTCAATAATATCTAAAAATGTTGGAAAGAGTTGAGCCACTAAATTAATAAATTGTATAGGTATACATACTTCACAATTTTTACAGGATTTGCAATATTTACAAAAGTTACAAAATAGTTACTCAACCTTTTGACAAAACTAAGATCCACTGACAAACCCTAGCTTTTACCATAACTCTGACAATCAACTAACAAGACTCTAATTAGGAAGTTCAGTTGTCTTGTTACGACAGCTGGTTAGCTTACTACTATAACACATAAGGATATGACAAGCGACATAGGCTATGTATTATGAGCTCGCTACATCCTCTACACGCTATCGGCTGACCCCCCATAAATCAGACCCCCGTTGACCCCGCCCCTATACATGTACGGCGTCCAAACGGGGGGTCGGGGTCTATGTTAATATACTTACATGTTAAACTTGACGGGGTCCCAATTTGGGTATGGGGCCTAAGCTTGTATGATTTACACATCTGTGTACAAAATATACAAGCACGAGCCCGATCCCCCGTTCGGACCCCGAACATGTATAGGGACGGGATGACGGGGTCTGTTTATGGGGGGGGGTCAGCCGATAGCGCGCATCGGATGTAGCGAGCTCATAATACATAGCGTATGACGCTTATCATACTGTTATGTATTATGTACTCTTGCTACTATTAATCAGCCTAATATTAAACGCACTTTCTGTATATAGTTCATACAGGTCAGCAGTTGGTCAGAGGCAAATGTCTCGATCCAATTACCGCTCAACTGCCATTGAGTCAGAGATGGTAACAGGGTTAGCACATCTGGTACCGTCGTGAAATAGTTAAAGCTTAGATTGAGCATCGACAGAGCCGTGCATAGGCTCAACTCTATTGGTAGTCTTTTCAGACAGTTGTTCTGCAGTGACAGAATCTGAAGACTAAAACAGTAAACCATGGAAACAATAGATACAAACAATAAATGATAAACAATAAATAACATAACATTCAGAACCAGTCAAAATTTTAATAGCAATCTTATTTTCTTCAGCAAGATTTTGGTAATGTGTGATCTGTACGTCTGTGTCTGAGTACATCAGAGTTAGTTATGTAAACTGTATACAGAAATATTCTAAGATAGAACTCACAATAAATTATATATTCAGAGTTCTTGACGTGACTCAGTGACTGATAGTGTTATGAGAATGCCTTTGAATGGGCTCGTTAATTTGGACATTATTTAGATACCACAATTATAAATTTATTCAATTTATTTCTAAGGCATTGATATTTTATTACCTGCTTATTTGTCTATTACTCCATTTCTGCCATGTATTTCTACTTTCTGTTCACATAATGCTTGGCTGTTTACGTGTCTCTGGTGTTATGTACGACCGAACCCGAAGAAGAGCTATACTACATCGAAGATCTATTTCATTTTATATCTTTATATCTTGTTTGCATTCATTCAAATTTATATATTGCATACTTGCTAAGTCGACTGATTTCTGGCGGAATATCGGTCAATCGATTGCTGGAAAGATTTAGATCAGTTAGCGCTGGTAGCTGAAGCAGGCATGCAGAAAAAATACCCAAATTATTGTCGGATAAATTTAGGGATCTCAGCGACTGAAGACGAGGCAAATCTTCCAACCATCCAACTGTGTGACAGTCCTAAAATACCATTTAAGGATTCTACTAAATTAAAGTTCAAACATACAATCCAGAAACAATTAGATGAATTTCAGACAGAATTCAAACGAAGCTTGAAAATTATTCAATTTATGATATTCTGACTTAAACAGAGGCCACTAATTAGTTTGTCAATTTAGAGCTTGTCACAGAGCAGCGGAAAGCAAAACAGAGTATATAATGAGAAAGAGTGGGAAGCTTGGCTCTTCCTAATGGAAACGTGATACGAGATGCTCGGCACAGTAAGGCCGAAATCTCGGGGGCGGGTCCCACTTACCATTGTTCATCATGTGTTTATATGCGTTTGAACTAAAACGCATCTGATTAGATAATCGCCTACCTTAAGTTAAATTTACGTGTATAAGGGACTTGGTGTGCCGAGCATCTCGCAGCGCATTTCTATTAGGAAGAGCCAAGCTTCCCACCATTCCTCATTATATACTCTTGGTTAAACTGAAGTTAAGGGATCAATTCTTGCAGACTCACAATTTTATTGCTGATACAAAAAATCACAAGCGTATATTTATGGGTGACCAATAAAGACAGTACAAGCGATGACATACACGTGTAGCGCCCAATCGGTAGAATTATGCCAAAAATAATAAAATTTGGCCACAATATGCGTTAAACTATAACATCAAACTAGACCGGATATGGGGCCACATGTTACCCTCTTTATTTTTCGTGTCTTACTTCATCCGGAAGTCTGTGCTTCAGGGCATTGTGCCGCAGATTCAGGGTTGTCAGCAGTCGCTCACTTCCGATACAGAACACCTGTTCCGGCAAGCACTCCAGCTGGAGATTTGACAGGTCCGAAATGGGCGGGATTTTTGCTGCTGCCTAAGAGCAATAATACAACCGATTTCGTTTTGGTACAGTTCAGACAATTTCCAAACGAATGTTCAATACTAGAATTGATAGCAAACAAATGCGAGCTAGTTGTTATAAAGTGATACATAATTTGCTTGCAGTTTCCTGTTTCCCTCAATTCTACATAGTCCTCCCGCTCCTCAGCACCAGAAGGTCCTTCGAGTTTTGCAGAGTACAGTCACGTTATGGTTTTCTCCTTTTCTAAGTAATTTTAGGGCACCCTTTTATATTCGAATCTACCAGTCGCTCAACATTCTCCGAGAGGTTCTACATCTAGGCATCACACACCGAGCACGAACCGAGCAATTGTTTATTGTAAAGTATTCTTTTTATTAGGCAAGTTACATGACTTTCGTACACCGTCCTTACAGCTTTCAAGACTTCAAGACTCTTATGCAATGTAGTGTATGTGTGCTGTATACTACCACTTTAATTGTTTCATGGCTTATTATTTCATTGTAATTGTTGAACTTTACGTACAACCTCCTTAATGCTGAGTTGATACCTTAATACATCTGGTCAGCCAGGCGTTCAAGTCAGAGGCGGAATCGAAGCCAAGGAAGATCGTCTGGATGGGTCGCCGGGGAACAGAGGCCGTGATTTTGATGCATCGACCGCGACCTCGCATCGATATCTCCTCCACCTTCGATCTGGACAGGGGGATAATCTCAGGCTCTCCTGATCGTGCAACATCTGAAAAGTTAAAGTTAAATTTATGCTTTGTAAACTCCTCAGGTTTGGTCGGCGTCGGTTTGGTAAAGAGATTTTTCCAGTTCACACTGATAAAGATAAATCAGATAAATCAGAAAACTATGACCCAAGCTAGCTGATTCCAGTCACGTCTGGTACTTAAATTTTAAATCAACCACTTAATTCCTTTTTAAGCATTTTTGTATCTGCTTTTCTGTGATTTCAGACAAAGCTATGAAATATGTTTAATTATAGTGGTTCCAAGGTAATGTATGTCTTCGTGAGGGGGGAGGTCAGCGTTAGCCAACAGAGCATAGTGTGTGATCTGCTAAGAGCATGGTCTGCAATATAGGTACTGTAGCAGCATGCGCGTTGTAGGCGGAGCACCGTTGCGCCATTCCAAGAAAAGGAGCCCCTCTAGTGGCTTACTCTTTTCTATAATATAGTTGCAGCAATTATGAACTCTTGATATCAGTAAATTGTATAATAGTTGTTATCAAATTTTAACTACTCTGTTATTTTGCATCCACCTTACCAGGATACATAATAAGTCTGGTGCCATTCAGAATACAAAGTCGTTTCGTCCATTGATTAAACAGTCGACCTTTTCGAACATGACAGTTGCTTGTCAAAGTTTGCTGACCAAATCCATCGTCCAAATAAGGTCTACCTGAAATGGAAAACATCGAACTAACATTTTAAAAACAAATATTTAAACTTTTCTCAGTTTTAGCGATTTATTTCTTATTATCCAAATCGTATTTCTAGCCTGTACCTAGCTATTTTGACGTTATTTCCTTTCAGACAATTGTCAGAAAAAGTATTTTTAGATTTCAAGGTCGCAGAACATATTTTTGTTGAAAAAATATTCTTAAGGTGTGAAAAGTTTAAAAGATAAAATTAAGACACAGATGCAGTTTCTGACTATTCAAATTTTTGTCATAACTTCCTGTCCTGTTCAAAAGTGTAAAACTGGGTACAATAAAATTTATGACATGAGAATGTTTGCTATCGTTTCACACCTATGAAGGATTCAGTACAGTTATTTTGAAGGTTAACTCAATTAACATTCTTGAACCAATTTCAGTAAGCACTAATTGCACACATAAGGAATGTGTACGTAGATCAATATATCAAATCAATATATCAAATATCAAAATCAAATCATATATCAAATCAATATATCAATATATCAATATATCAATATATAATCAAAAATTTTTATTTTATTTATTTTATTCATTTTAAGCATTAACAAAATTAAAAAAATCCAATTTCATGAAAGCGTTAAAGCAACAAATAGAAATAAGCTCATTTAACAATAACATAATAAAATTTTACTGAGGTTGTAATCACACATGTGCAGAAGGGAAGTTCTGGGGGCGGGTGAACCAGCGGCCGGCGGCCGCCAGAAAACGGCGGCCAGAAAACCGGATTTTCCCCGTTTTTTGCTCGAAAAACCGGAAAAATCCGGATTCTGGGGGGTGAAGGACCCCTATGAAGCGGGGTGAGCTTCAAGTCTGGGGTGTTAACCCCCCCAAGCCCTCCCAAGCACATGTATGGTTGCAATTCTTAATTACAATAATACAGAAACAGCAGTTTTTCCTGAATTTGCAGGTCTTCCTTTGCACAAGTCGTAAGCAAGTTATTTATATAATTTATTTATTTATTTAAAATAATTTATGTTATAAAATTACAGTTAATACTAATTACAATCATTTCTTATTTGTGGATCTCTAAGAAATTTGCCATTTCTTAATTCACAAAATTAGAAGTAACTAATCCACAAAACTATATAAAAATCAACCTGCAAAGAATCGAATCAACGCTCCCAGTTCTCGAAGATCGCCAAATTCCTGCAATCGTTTGGCGCAATCGATGCCGATCAATCGAAGATACTCGTTCTGAATCGCCAACGGCTTTTCGTAGGGTTCCAGTCGGCGAAGTCGGTCCCCGTTATACTGAATATGAAGTCCGTTCGGCGGGCAATTCAGCCGGCTGCAGATCTGCTGGCAAGGAGTCGTCAGAGAAGCCGGAACAACGATCGACGAAGCGTTGGCGGAGTTGGGATCGCAAATTCGCAGGAATCCGCGATCCAAATGATCCCTCAGCCAGCACAGCTTTTCCTTCTGGGAAAACGGTTTCAGTCTGACGCCCTTTTCCAGCATTCTGAGGGTGCTGTGAAGCGACAATTCCTGGCAGCCGTGGCTGACCGCTTGCAGAATCCAGGGCATTTCGCTGATCCAAGCTGTCGGTGGTGCCTTCGGCATCGAGATAGCCTCGGGGCATTTTTCGCTTTCAGCCAAATTGTCGGGAGAGGCGAATTTCCTGGGAGGCTTTTCTGTGTTTGCAGAGGCTAGCTTTTCGCAGACCTCCAGAAATTCGCTTCTCCTCAGTACCACGGGGATCGGACCGTGACTTTTGATCACCGATGAGGCACAGTAAACCCCGCTGTCAATTGATGACATAGTTTTGGCATCCTGCAGAGAGTCTTTCTGCATGTTTGTTGTTGCTGTTGCTGTTGCTATTGCTGTTGTTATTGTCGTTTTAATAAAAAATAAATCGATAAATAATATTGAACAGTTATTGAGTCTTCAAGGTGGGCAGCTTACAATTGTAATTTCCGAATCAAAATACAAAATATCATAGAAGACGTGAATCGAACCGTCGCCGACAAATACGTACGGTATTGTGGCTTTACAGTACTATTTGTGACAGTCGTGTGAACTCGTCAAATGCGGTGTCTAGTACGACAGCGGAGAAAATTGTCATAACACCGATTTATAATCGCATTCCGATTATACGCTCAATTTCACAGAAAACTGACAAAAGTCAGTCTGATTTGAAACAACTGTCGAAAATTGGGTCCATTTTTCTTCACTTCGCTTTTCCTCACCATGCGAACAAAGGCGCAGCCGTTCACTTTGCTGAAAAACAGTCTTTAATGCAGTCTCACCCAATACAGTGACCTAAAGTTTACTTTTCTGTGCAATAACATAAACTACAAAATGAGTTACACTTTCAGCCAGTCTGGTGGGTTCATTTGTGTGCTAAAGCGTCCCACGACCCGAAACTTTACAACAACTAGTTATGAGGAGAGATAGAGAAAAATACGTAAATTTACAGAAATTAACGAAAAGTTTTCAGACTACAAGCAGAAAATGAAGCCTCCAACCGGCATCAAACGACACCTAAATCATGATAATGAACAAATTGGACAGAAGTTGGATAGTAAAAACTGTGTAACAATGATATAAAAATGAATAGAAACTAGTCGCCAGCAAAAGAGGTAGCGCTTTTGCAAAAAACGTACTTGTCGTAATGGAGACGGAAAGTGTAGCATACAAATAAAATAACTGTAATAAATTCGTGGAATATTTCCAGTTTAATATTTACGACGAGTACTGTAAATGCAACCCGAAAACAGTAATCCTTGTAAACGAGTTCTGATGCCAAGCTTTAACTGAGGATAATTAGAGGGTAGCGAGAAGCGATAAGCTTTACATCTAGACATCAAAGCAACAGTTTGGCTTGTTGTAAACATGTTATATATAAACATAAAGCATAAGTGTGTGCTTCAATGGTTCAATGCTGTACCGTGGTCGGATTTGAAATTTGTTCTCTGTCTGCAGTGCAGGGCCTGACTATGTACCACTTTTTAGGAAATATTTTGGAAAAAATATTCAGTTTTATTAGTCCTTCTTTACAAAAACATAAAAAAGTCCACCAAAGTATCGACATATTAATTTTTCAGCTGCAAGCTGTGCAAAACCTTTAACTGGCTTTGTTCATTGGCCAAAAATGTCAAGGAGCTACAAAAGCTAAGCTAAGCTAAGTCAAGCTACACAAATTATCCGGAATGGGGATTGGCTGAGGAAGTTGGCCGTTCCGAACCTGGGGTGAAAGAAGAGTAAAGCGGGAGTAGAGTAATTTACTGGGGTTACGGTCAGTCACTCACTCATACTGAACCGTAGAAAACAGTCATAGGAAAGATTGATAAGCCTTACATGGAAGTTCAGCTGATGGCTCTGTGGAGTAGTGGCAACACATATGACTTTTAAGGCAACATATATGCTTTAAAAGAGAGGCGTGGTTCGACCCCTTGCTGGACCAATAGTCTGCTTTCAATCCTGATTAAAGAGCTGAACTTTCCACTTTTCATCTCTCTCACAGGGCCAAAACTTTCAATGGTTGAGCCTGACCGCTCCCCTTTTGGGCTTTTCTTCGATTTCCATGATCCACATGAAGCGGTACAGAACCGGGGCTACCGCATATCTGTGTTTGATATATCGCACAAATTCCCGAACATCGGTGTTTCAAGAATTATGGTGTGGGTGTAAACATGTCTGTCATACTCTAATCGATTATATAAGTATTCTTAGTTTCACAACAAGCAAATCTTTGAAGGGACCTGTGAAAGTTATTACTAGCATGTTACTTAAAGTAATTGAACATTAACTTTAAAAATATTAAAACAACAGTCTTTATTGCTCGCTTTGTCCTGGGTTAAGATAACTAAGAAATTGAGCCCTGCCTTGTCTTCTCAAAAAACTACCAAACAGTATTTGATGTGAATTCTGTAAAAGATTCAAGTTTTACAGAAACAACTCAAAACTCAGCAAAAAAGTTTGTCGTGCGCAGGCAGACAGCGTCTGTAATAAATAGGAAACTTTTATGGGACAGTTCTGATTTACTGTATTACTCAACATTTCCTGTAATATGAAAAATGAAATCCCCTCAAAAACCTATTCATCAGCCGCGTAGAAAAAGCGGTAATTCTTTGTCAGATGGGAAAAAACTAAAATTTTCTCCAATTTTTCAAGTTTAGAATCTTAACGGTAAAGCCAGATACCGTTCGTTTGGACGCTGTAATTTAGCACAGAGCAGAGCTGAAAAGCGTAGAACTTTAAACTGAGTTAATAATCTACCTAGTTTGGCCTTCGCATTTCTTTATGCGAAAAATTTCATACAATTTATTTTCAATGTATCTAACAATAGACTAAACTCTGTACAGTGGAGAGTGATTGTACGTGCGTACCCGCCTACCTATATACTGTATGCATCAAGTGAGTGACTTGTACTGCATCTTGTACGTATCTGCAAAAATCAACCTATATTTATTTACGAACGAATTGCAAACAATGAATAAAATTCCAATTGGTCCCTCCAACTCAGCAGTGGCAGTGTTCTGGCTCAAAAGATTAGAATAATTTGTGTGTCACAAAAAGTTCATTTCCCATGCTCTCTCTCTCAGTTCAGACTCCTCTATCTTCGCAATCCTACATCCGTAACTAATTACAGCTACTCCGTTATTGTTGTCCTCCTATCGCCAATGATGCTGCTGCTACTGCTTGTTGTTGTTGTTGTTGTTGCTACGCACCCAATGCATTTCAACAACACTGATTTGACGTTCTGTCAAGTTTTTCAACTAGGAATCAAACATTTATTAAGTGTGCATTATATAGAGTTATTTTTGAAAAACATATGTACGTAAGTGCGATGTCAAACGAAAAAGTTCTGTCAATATTTGCAATATTTCCAACATAAACTATTACTACATATTGCAGTATACTATATTATTATAAGAAAGAAGAAGAGTACGTAAATAGCTTACAGGTATCTCTTCATTCCACTGCCCGAAAATTTCGCAGTTTGAAGGGGGCGGCAACACAATTAGTTTGTTGGAATTGCTAATACCCAACGGGATCCCCATGCGGTTTGGGATTAGGGTTAAAAAATGATTTTGTCCTAAGCATGTTCTGAAAGCATTCCAGTTCTGAGGACCCTCGGAAAAGATGCTCATATTGGGTTAAACCTAGCTGCTATTACTCCAACTACGGAGACTCATTTTGGCAACCTCTCCCAAACGATGAATTCTTCGATAAGCTGAAACTACCGTAATCAATTGCTAGGCTTTCCCCAAACGGGGAGCATTCGCTTAGATTCTGGTTGGAAGACCGTTAAAAACAATGAAGAACCCTCTAATGGCTTACTCTTCGCTTTAGCACTTTCATGGCCGTGGTGATGTTTCAGTCACTGAAATTGAAACTGAAACTGAAACTATTTTGGAAGAATACCTGAAACTGAAACTGATATTATTTGAGGCTTATGAAATTGAAACTAATTTAGGAAAAGACCTAAAACTCAGACTGAAAATAGTTTCAGTCTTTCTTCAAAGCTTACAGAGTTAAAGGGTCTAGGCAGTTTTTGCTCGTGCTGTTCAAGAATTACGCAGGATAAGGATAAACAATAATAAAATTCCGCATTATATTAATTTTTCTTCAAGCCAAAACATTCTACAAGCCAAAAACTCTAAATTTATGAATGGATTGAAACTACACTGAAGCTCCGATTGAAACTAAAACTGAAACTACTGAAAGTATATTTGTGTTGCCGACTAAACTGAAACTGAAATTATTCTGGATCGCCGACTAAAACTGAAACTGAAACTAAAATAGCCTACTGAAACAACGTCACTGGGTGGCCGTCTGGCCGTGGCTGCCGGTTCGTCCAATTGGTTACTCTGTACATATATACCATTGTAAGATAGAGGTCGTGTCACTTTCGCCTGACTGTCCCACGCATCGCTTTTTCTCAATGTATATATAAATCCCGGAAATGTATGTAAAGCTGCTATTTTTCAACCGTTAACGGGGTGAAAAATATGAAATAATTAATTAATTAAAATTATTAAAATTAAAATTAATTTTAATTAATTAACTTAATTAAAATATGTAATAATGAAAAATTAAGAATAAGAAATAGTAAATAGTAATTATTCTTAAGATTTATTAAAACAGTTAAAAAAGCGCAATTAGGTAAGTATACACTCTTGCTTCTGCATTGCGATCCCATGACTAGAGGGTGCGGATCAGCAGCTCATGTGTTCGGAACTTGCTGATAACACGAAACTTTACTCTGAATTGAATTCTGATTCTAGAATTAAATTCTGATCTTTAAACGGAAAGAGGTCTCCGCAACTTTGATTATTTTCAAATTTAAAAAGAGCTGGGCAAAAGGACAGAAGACTGGAAAAATGCCTCAAACGGTATTCGGTCCGCGCGACTTTATTTCGGGTTGTCGGAGGTTTTCTTATCAGTGAATGATAGCGTTTCTCCGAATTAAATCGTTCGTGTCAAAAGAAGAGCAAGAATGCTGTCAAAAGCAAGAAAAGCTGTCAGGCTAAATTTGGTGTCAGAAAAGTCGTTCCTAAAACGAGCAAGGTGTACAATTGCGAACATCTAATTAGCAGTCAAATAAGCAACACCTTCAGCTTTAACTTTCACTTCAGAAGGCACTTCATCATTCAAAACCCATGTTATGCTATTGTTAGTGACACTTCAGACTGTAAATAACTCGTGTTCCCCCTTGACAGCATTGGCTCAACTATTAGTTACAACTTTTCAACAACACTTTTTCCTCAACTCTCAGTGACTTAAAAATGTCGGCATTGAGTATCTTTTGAGATCGTGGCGGTTGTTTCATTTTTGTTAGAAAGGCAAAATGGAACATATTCAACGATTCAACCAAAATAAAACTGGTCTTCGGAACCAAAAAAATGATTAACTACTTTACTAATCTTGGAATTGGAATGGAACCGAACTGTAAGCACTTGTTAACCTTTGAAGTTTGTCTATATAAAGTATATATTTTTAGAAACCTCAGGGGGAGGAGAATCCGGTAAAACCGTCATATCCGGTCTATATTAGGTTACCGGATACCAAATCAATAAAAACGCTTTAGATTCGGAAAGAGAATGCTAATTAATTCGTAGTCTACGATATTGGTCCTTGGCCCAAGACATTTACGAAAATCCGGTGACATCCGGTCCATGTCCGGTAGCCGGATGTCTAGGTCACAAATACTGTACAGCAAGATGGGTAGGTCGTACAGTTTCGCTGATTGCATGTTTGGATTCAGCGGGTCGAGATTAGTCTGTATACAAAAGTTTGACCGAGTTGGACCAAAATTGCGTGATCTATGGTCGTATCCGGATCGAAAAAACCTGAAAAATCGGTTTTTTCGTTCTGGTGCTCGGAATCGCGGATAAAAATGTTTTTTTGGCACAATGAATATTTGGGAGGGTACTCTCATTTTACCGGTGTCAAAGTAATCGAATATCCGGTCGATTTCCGGTTCTGAGCTTTGAAATTTGAGATTTCATGGGCTATTATCTCAGTATCCGGTTGGTCCGGAAATCAAATTATTTCATTAAAATGATATATTGTCTATCCCTAACAAGCATAAACCTTAAATTACTTCATATCTGCAGTAATCTTTGAATGGCATGAAGTTGTTGTCAGTGGTTAGGTGTGTGCGGTATCTTGGGTTGTGGTTGGATAGGCTGACCTGGAAGCGTCACGTGGATTTTTTAGCACGGCGTGGAAGGACAAGACTTAACCTGGCTAAGAGATTAAGTGGGAGCAATTGGGGAGCCGACAAAGAAGTGCTCAAGCAGACATACCTTACCTCCGTTAGGCGCATTCTGGAATATGGACAAGGATTGTGGTCTACCGCTTCGCCAACCGTCGTGTCCGCTGTGGACAAGACGCAGAATGAAGCATTACGGGTCATCATAGGAGGCCTTAACTCCACTCCAGTGGAGTTAATGTAGATTGACACCCGACTACCACCACTAAAGGCACGTCGAGATGTGGCTATCTGTAAGGACGAAGCGGGAGTTGTTCCGGCATTTTCTGGTTTGAGAGATATATACCAACAGCAGAAGAGATGGAGACTGCAGGGTCAAAGCAGAGCTCAATTAGCCTTTTGCTCAATCCAGAAATACCCAAAGTGGACTCCAGCACCATTAGATGAAGCACCTCATTCGACTTTGGAACATTTTTGGAGTGTGGCTACATCTCTACTCTAGCATGGAAGCATGGGAAATTCGGCAGAAAAGAAAAGCGCTGGATTAGCCATCATCCATGGCTACAAGTCATCTGGAAAGTCGTTAATCTTTACTGATGGATCTTTTTGTCCAACAAATTTTAAAGCCGGAGCCGGCTTACTTTTGATTTCTCACCAAAACGAACTGTATGAGATGGCAGCCGGAGTGGGACCACTGCCCTCAGCTTGTTGTGCAGAGATGACCGCCGTCGGGTTCGGCATCGAGAAGGTTGTGGATGACGGGCCCGGAATCTTAGGAAACGCAGAGGTAGCCATATTCCTTGACTGTTTAAGTGCGATTCGGCGGATTCAGTCAGGTGACCCTGTTTTCCTGAGCTCTATGGGAGGAGTAAAGATTCCTGTTCACTATGTTTGGATTCCGGGGCAATGTGGGATTCAGCAGAATGAATATGTTGATATGCTGGCTAGGAGTGGACTTGATATGGAGCAGCAAGGAGCGTACGTTTCCTTGAAAGACGCTGGGAAAGCCGTACAGAAGCAAAGCTATGCGAAGTGGCGTCAGCAGTTCTCCGAATCGACAACACAACGTCTTCACAGCCAGTGTATTCAGTGGGTCGGCGAAACTGATCCAATTGCTTTCCTGAGCCGACGAGATCAAGTGATAATTCTTAGACTGAGAAGCGGACATGTCAGGTTGGGCAATTACTTGCAGTGGCTAAATCCAACCATTGATTCTGCTTGTTCCTGTGGGGAGCGGAAACCGTTGAACATGTACTTTTTGAATGTCCCAGCAATGAGGTAGTGCGAAGAGAGCTGTGGCCTGGTGGGAATCCAGGCCCTGCTGTTTTCTTCCTCCAAAATGAAGAAAATCTGTACTTTTCTTAAGAAATGTAATTATGATTTAATTTGACTATAAGCATAGATTTATACCCACTTGAATTCGGATGCACTTTATTTACTTTAAAAAACGAGATGTTGTTATGCACAGACGTAAAAATTAAACATCAAGTTATTAGTGGTAATGTATTAGAATACAAAGACACAGTAGTTAAATACAATTATTTCGTGCAAAGTAGTTCAGTCTTGGGTGATAAATACCCATCAGAGAGTACTGCAAAACAACTTTGGCTCGCTCGCATAAACTGACATCGGTTAGGTCTATTAATTGTGCAATATTTAAAATAGAAATGATATATCCAAAACTTCAAGTTTTAAAATAATATGGAAACTTATGTATTGTTGGTGGACGTCTTCTAGCACAAGAAAACAGTGACCAAGGAAAGCCTGCCAATTCCCTTGAATTTAAAAATCAGGTTCATCCATTGAAGAACATTGAAGATCCGCTAGGCTTCGAATAAGCTGGCCAATCCCCCAATTTTGGCGACACCCAACATAAATACTAAAACATTTCTCACAACTGTTTGATTCAGTGAAATTGTCTGCGCTTTAGCATAGCAAGAGAAGACATATTGGGTAATATGCACTCAGCATTAGCGTTGCTGTAGCACTAATCGCTGAGGAGAGCAGTGCTAGCCAAAACTTGAAGAAATGTCGAAAATTTGGAAAATTTTGGCCGCTGAATCGAATAATTTAAATTTGGTGAGACCCTGGAAGACTTTTGTGTGAACATATCTGTGAACAAACTTTTGTGTGAACAACACAGGTCTCTTAACTCATGCGAAATATGAAGGAATTCTGTCCGCGCATTAACGCCACTTGAAACTAGAAAAACATCATCAATTTTGGCCTGATTCAAAAGTATCCTAAGGTGTTCTAACATGATAACGTTGACAAATTTCGCTCAAATTGTGCTGATATGTAGATTTGCTGACACTGCCACAACAACATAAATTTCAGCCTGTTTCCTTCATAAATGGATGCATGACTGTTACTTTGAGTATTCAGTTGCATACCAACTAAACTGCCTGACCGATACATTCTTCTAGTGTTTATACAGCGATAGCCTGCCAGACGAGAAGAGAACATTATTGCGATTGCACCAAGAAGAAAAGTTGTTCCGCATCATGAAAGCTATTGATTGATATGCATATTGGACAATCATCAAAAATTCGGTTTTTCTGGGTTTTGCCACTTTTTTCATGTTTCGAGTGTCACAAGTCTATATTGCGCAGGCTAAGCTCCTTCATAGTGGGCACAATTTTGGGACCTGTGGGGCCTATGTTTACACCAAAGTTTAGCTTCCAGGGTCTCACCAAATTTAAATTATTCGATTCAGCGGCCAAAATTTTCCAAATTTTCGCCATTTTTTCAAGTTTTGGCTAGCATTGCTCTCCTCAGCGATTAGTGCTACAGCAACGCTAATGCTGTGTGCATGTTACCAAACATGTCTTCTCTTGCTCTGCCAAAGCGTAGATGTTTTCATTGAATCAAACAGTTGTGGGAAATTTTTAGGTATTTATGTTGGGTGTCGCCAAAATCGGGGGATTGGCTAGGTTATTCGAAGCCTAGCGGATCATAGAAAGGCATCTAAGAACCAACGAGTGGATACTTTCTTACTCACGCACATGCTTCATATTCATGCCAAAATGAATCAAATCGAAAGATGTTTGGGCAAAAGTTTAGTCGCCCTTAAACACCTCATATTGATATTAAAACGCTACCTAGTTCAGATTATCATTTTGGCAAGTCATAGCTCATGTGCCCTTACACAGCGCTCAAACTTTTGGTCACCCAGAAATTTTCCTAACTTTTTCGTTTTCCTATGTTTAACACAAAACTAACACCCAAAATAAACCCAGATACCTACGTGTATAAATG
>JASAND010018844.1:0-17820 GCA_030248195.1 Trissonchulus latispiculum
GAGTGCAAGTCGATTTTATATCAAGAAAAGTCTTTTTGGATAAATGGTTAAATGTTTCCCAGGCTGGTTGCTGCGAATTTTGACAAAATTGATCATACCAAGACTGAGTGTGACAGCTAGCAGGCTGTTTGTTACAAGGTACATGCTCTGCACGCTAACGGCTGACCCTCCCCCAAACGTGTAATGACTCCCCCCACAAATGTGTACCAGCACACGTTTCTGTGCGCCCACTCGCCGTATCTTTAAGTGTTAATGCTCGAAAACACAACGCCTGCGTGCGTCCAATTTGTGTCTGTTTCCAGCTTAACAGAACGCAAAAATAGCGTGCGAATTTGTTTGAAGTGAGCATACACGTTTGTGGGGGGGGGGTCAGCCGTTAACGAACTTAGTATGTACCTAAAGCTGATAATAGAGAGCTTGCCTGCTGTCACACTCTTATGTATTATGTACTCTTGATGTTATGTACTCTTGATCTTACTTACTCTCCATTAGTGGCCGCTTTTGCACATTCTTTTCCGTCCTTAAAGAATTGTCGTATCTGCCTTCGCGCATCACGAATGCATTTGCGAGAAGTCCTTTTCTTGTTTGGAAAATATTCTGTTTTCCGTACCGATTTGCGGCAACTAAAACAAAGTTATTCCAAACGTCTCTCAGTTCTGAGTTTCCCGCAACAAACAACTAGTACGCATTCAAAAATGCGAGATTATCTAAAGTCTGACCAAAAATTCTTGGAACCGAACTGTGAGCGCTTGTCCTGAGTTAACCTTTAAAGTTAGCATATATAAAGTATATATTTTTAGAAACCTCAGGAGGAGGAGAATCCGGTAAAATCATCGTATCCCGTTTATATCCGGTTTCCGGATGCCAAATCGATAAAAACGCTTCAGATTCGGAAAGAGAATGCTAATTAAGTCATACTCTAGCATATTGGTCCTTGGCCCAAGACATCTCCGAAAATCCGGTCACGTCCGGTCTATGTCCGGTAACCGGATGTCTAGGTCACAAAACTGTACAGCAAGATGGGTAGGTCGTACAGTTTCGCTGATTAAATTTTTGGATTCAGCGGGTCGAAATTTGCCTATATACGAAGTTTTGTCCAATTTGGACCAAAATTGCGTGATTTATGGTCGTATCCGGTGCGAAAAAAACCGGAAAAATCGGTTTTTCCGATCTGGTGCTCGGAATCGCGGATAAAAAATGTTAGTTTTTGCCAAAATGAATATTTGGGAGGCTACTTTCATTTTATCGGTGTCAAAGTAATAGAATATCCGGTCGATTTCCGGTTCTGAGCTTTGAAATTTGAGATTTCATGGGCTATTATCTCAGTATCCGGTTGGCCCGGAAGTAAAATTATTTCATTAAAATGACATTTTATCTATCCCTAACAAGCATCAACCTCAAATTACTTTTGAATGAAATGAAATGAATTGAAAACGCGATCATTCAAAAACTACAGCAGATATGAAGTAATTTGAGGTTGATGCTTGTTAGGGATAGACGAAATATCATTTGAATGAAATAATTTGACTTCCGGACCAACCGGATACTGAGATAATAGCCCATGAAATCTCAAATTTCAAAGCTCAGAACCGGAAGTCGACCGGATATTCGATTACTTTGACACCGGTAAAATGAAAGTAGCCTCCCAATCATTTTGACAAAAACTAACATTTTTTATCCGCGATTCCGAGCACCAGACCGGAAAAACCGATTTGTCCGGATTTTTTCGCACCGGATACGACCATAAATCAAGCAATTTTGGCCCAAATTGGACAAAACTTCGTATATAGACTAATTTTCAACCGCTGAATCCAAAAATTCAATCTGCGAAACTGTACGACCTACCCATCTTGCTGTACAGTTTTTGTGACCTAGACATCCGGTTACCGGACATAGACCGGACGTGACCGGATTTTCGGAGATGTCTTGGGCCAAGGACCAATGTGCTGGAGTATGAATGAATTAGCATTGTCTTTCCAAATCTGAAGCGTTTTTATCAATTTGGCATCCGGTAACCGGATATTGACCGGATATGATGGTTTTAACGGATTCTCCTCCTGTCTAAAACTGAGGTTTCTAAAAATATATACTTTATATAGGCCAACTTTAAAGGTTAAATCAGGACAAGCGCTCACAGTTCGGTTCCAAGAATTTTGGTCAGACTTTAGTTCCTTTGATTTAGTAAAGAAACTTCAAAAAAGTGCCTACAGTCTACTGTAAACTGATTGACATAAAGAAAATTGTAATCCAATTTCAATAATTCAGCTTATTGGCTGATTATTGGCTGATTGAACAACTTTTCAATTGTTTCAAGTTAAGCATGTTATATGTTAACTCCAGTATATAGAAGACCTAATATGACTTTAGACAGAAGGACTTTTACGTGACCCATTGAAAAATGAAAATGCAACAAGTGATATACCGGATCGAAATGTCGAAAATATACCAAATGCATCAACAACTACAGAGTTCTCACCTTCTGGTACATCGTAGTGCTACTCTTCGAAGACAGCTGATGTAACGAGTTGTCTTTGACGACTTGGACAGTGTCACTCTCACTACTACCTGTAGAAAAAATGTAAAACTATACAGTTTGTTAGCCTAGAAACTTAGTTAGCTAGAAATTAACGAAAATTTCTCACACCCTTCTTGTTACAAGGTCTATGCAAATGATTATGTAGAATTTCTAAGTTGAGCTATTATAAAATAGACTTCATGAGCAATATTAGTTGATACACTTAAGAAAAACAATCTAAGTGCTGTAAGTTGAGACAACTTTTCCTCAGTACAGTAGGAAATTTTTCCAAAACATGGCGACTCGCCCTAAGTTTTCACATCGGTATGCGGATGGTTACAGCTTACAAGAAAAATTAGATTAAAACCTGTTTAGCTCTTACATTTGTTTAACTCCACTTTTTGAGGCGTCCAGCAGCGAAACCTATTTTTTCATTTTCATATTTTTCCTGAAAAACGCCTGTGAAAACTTTTTCTGAAAAATACTTGTGAAAACTGTTTCACACTGAAACGCTGACCAGCCGTCCAATAGATATGGTCCGGTCACGGTTGCATGCATAAGGAAAACTAACGGTGCTTTAGACACTTTCACATATCAAAGTAGGATTAGCATGTAAATTTCCAATGAAGATATTTAATTTATATCTCTCCTGAAAGCGAGGTGCCTTTGTCATTCGTTGTTTGAATTTTGATATTTTGGCATTTTTGAACTATTTCGAGCGAATCTTCGGAATGCTTTCCAAGCCCAACGTATGACTCATTATGTGGTTGTTCGTTTTATTTAAAAGGGACATTGTGTTCACTTCTCTTGTATACACTAATTTTAATCATTCATCTGCTAACAACTTACAAACTTGTTACTGTTTTCAGAAAAAAATTCTACCAGATTTTGTTTCAGGCAATGGGTGCATTCAAAAATTTGGGATTGTTTCGTTAACAGAAATCTGTTTGGTTTCAATTTCAGCCTAGCATTTTTTTTAGTTCGGGCTCATTCACCGTTTAGGCACTGTAGTAGGCCTGTATGGTGTAGCTCTCCGCAGTCCAATGCTAAAGGCGGACAAGAAGCGGAGAAGCGAAGATCAGGGACAGAAAACCTGATCCCCAAGCCAAGCCGGCGTACGGTTATTGGCCACAATCAGATTTCTGAAGCAGCCGCAGTCGCCCCCAGGACAAATGGCGTTGTCTATTAGCAACACCATGTGTCCCCCGCAAACCTGTAGCGACTAGGATGGCGGAAAACTATAACTGGCCTGCTCGAGCCTGCATTAGCATTTAGTAGCCCAATATGAAATTATCTTATTTTCCGTCAAGATTATTATTAGCTGTGTTTAGACGACACGTAGTTCCATCTGACTTAAGGTGCTGGTATCCTTTTGTGCAGTGCTTTTGTCGTGACTTTTCGAAACGCTATAACTTTCGCAATTTCGGGAGTTGGAAAGAGCTTTATACATCGTTTTAAAGCCGATAATCTGTACATTAATATGAGCTAAAGAAACTAGCAAAATTTACAAAAAATAGCAAAATATTACCGACATGCTGACATCTGACAGACTGAATATAGGCCAAAAATTTTTGAACATCGATTTCTCAAAACTGTAGAATCGGCCAAAATTTCTTCTTGTGCCATGATATGAAGGACATGTGGGCCGAGGGACATTTTTTTGGATTTGGCTCAACAAGTCTCAATACTCCAGAAAATCCGGCAAATGCGCGATGACACGAAATTTCGCAACTTTCTATTCAGTTTTCTTACAACTGGGGCTGTTTTAGCTCAAACCAAGAAAAATGACCCTCTGCAATAGGGCGAATTTTCATTCAGCCAAAAATCACGCGAATCCATTTGGTAGTTTTTGAGAAATCGATGTTCAAAACAAATTAATCGCAATTTTGCCAAAATCGTTTTTCGGCGAATTCTCCAGCTCAAAGCAACGAACTCCAGCGAATAGGTATTGATAAAATGCGCAATTGGACGGTGTATCGATTGAGTATAAATAAGCCAAAATTGTCTGTAAGATTTGGCAGTAATTTTGAAAAAACTGATTTCTTCAAAAATGGCCATTTTTTTGACCCCAAAAGTCGTTTTTGGCTTATACTGCCTTAACCACTAGAGGTAGCTCAAAAGTTGTAAAAGCAAAAATGTTCATTTTGGTGCCCTCTTTCCAGCCATAACAACCAATCCGGTGTAGCGACTATGTACTGAGAGAATAAGGGCGAAAACCAAAACTTTCTTATCTTTGCACCTAAAAATCCGGGACTGGTCCCAGAATGTTAAAGAGCACGAAAATTATGTATTTGGAAAGTTTCATCCACTTTAATGAAGAATTGAAGCTTGTAGGATCGAATTTACACAAAGCGATACCAGCACCTTAAAAACTACACTGGCACGTGCGTTTATATTGATTTGACTTTGCTTATAGCTCGCGGTTCGATCGAGCCAGAAATCTTCCTGAATTGCTGTTTCAGTCCTATTTGAAGATAGAGACAGGGAGTTTGAAGACGAGTAGACTAAGTACAGTATGACAGTCAATTGGATATAGCACCGAAAATGTTTCACATTCTTTTTTAAATGTTTAGAGTCTAAGAGTTTAAATAGCATTATCATCGACATATTATTTTGTGAATGAAATAATTGTATAAACGTATGGATAACGTATGCATATTAAAGAAGTATTTTGTCTATTTCTTGTTACAAACTCAGTGGCGTTGTCGAAATGACAGCGTTATTTGCAGTCATTGTTTTTAAGGATTTTGAAAACTGATCTGCGGATCGTTGCATTCAGTTAGTGTGAAAGAATGTCAAAAGGCTTATTAAGATATCCGCTGTGATCTGAAGTTTCTATTTACTTCCTCTTTGCCAAAATAAACTGGCTTACCACAAGAGCAATCAGCAAAATTAACACAAATTTCAATCGCATTTCGGCTAGCTTTGAATAAACCGTGTGTTTTCGTAACTTCAAAAAACGCAATTAACTCCTGCAATCAGAACTTGTTAGGATCTGCAAACTAATGGAGCAAGAAACAGCTATTGTCAATGGTAATCAGAAGTCTGGTTAATTTGAGGGGCAAATATATTATCAAAACTTTTCTTTCACCAATTATAGTAAATTATTTTCACACTATACCGGTGCTAGCTGTCACCGAAGTCCGGTACTTCTAAATTTCGTAGAATAATAGCAATAGCGAAAAAATAAAAACTGCCTGCTAACTTAACGGAAAAATAAAAAATGTCTGCTGACTTTTAGTTCCAGTTCTGAACTTCTTAATCGTCATCACTGCAATAACAGGAATGAAGCTGTTGGGATAGAATCGAAGAGGAAAGTGATAAGCATTAGTGAAGTTAGAACCGACTGACAGACAAAAGATATTAACTCATGCTATTGGTTGGGACGAGCGAGCGATCAATGTATTTTCAGTGTACTTAGCTAATATTTTAAGGTTACTGGCCGGGGAGTTGTGTTTAGTTACCTGCTAAGTTGGGAGACTTTAGCGTAGTTGGAGTGGGAGGTCCTGTCAAATAATGTATTTGGGAAAATCTGCTTTTGTCATTTGTTGTTGTGGGGCTATTCTGATTGCTGATGTTTAGTATGCTGATGCTTTTTCGATAAATTGTTCAATAAATTTTCATTCCTGTTTATTAGAATTATTCAGGTTTAACTCTGTTTTGAGTTTTTTTGCCATTTGTCGAGAGTTATAAAATAAATTGTGCCGTCTAATTTTCAGGTGGCTTAGTGTTTAGATGGTTAGAATTTACGTTCTTGGACAGTGCCAACCACTGTAGTCAGCAATCTTTTGATATTTAGACAACACAGTCTATTCATGCTCGAGTATAATAGACTGAAACTTCACACAAGTATCTTTTCTACAATCTGGAAACTTCTTCAGCGAACACTCTGAAGTATTCTTTCCATTTACTGTCTAACCAAATGCTCAGGAGCTGCAGCACTAGCACAAGGCATTTGCAATTAGGCGCAAAATAATTTTAGGCAGTGCCAGCGATTTTCGGAATAAGCCGATTCATGATCAATTTATCCGCCTGCCGACTATAAACACTTTACGACTCCGAACCTAGCAGAACCGCTAACCACTGACGTTTGCTTGTACAGTCAATGTATTTGAACATTCTCCTGGACAGAAGGCGACTGTCTCTGTTTAGGTATATTTTTTGCATGGAACTTTCTTCGGAGAGAGAATGTTAATAGTTTTATCTTTTGTCCTGGTACAGTTAAACAAAGACAACTGAGTTAATTTTTCTTATGCGGAAGTGTGCAGATTTTTGTTTATTTGTTCACAATTTGACAGCTGAACTTAATTATGTGGAAGCTTATTTGGACGTTGAACCAATGCAGAATAAAAGACCACAATGCACACATTTCTCAGCAATATTTATTGACAGAAACAGCTTCAATAGGATGATTTATTTCAGTTACCAATATATATCTTTACTGCCCCTCTGATCATGGAGTAGCATTAGGACCGTTGGGAAGGTAGCACGCGACACCTTCTCGTTTCCATGCTTTAGTGGCACCCAACTTGTTAGCTTCCTTAGCACTGGTAGTATACATGTGGTTTGTGGTTCCGGCATGGTATAGTCTGTGGAATGGAACAGTTCCCGATCGAGCTTTAGCAAAACAGTAACCGGCAACCCCTTTAGTCGCATAGGATCCTTCGCCGTTCTTTCGAAGATGTGTGGTCAATAGATGGTCCTTGAGCTTCTGTGAATAGTACTGGTACAGGGGGACGGTTCCTGGATACTGTTTGGGATAGATCCAGGAATGGGCCTGGACCAGATATCCACCCACAGGATCCTTGGGTTTGGTATTGGGCACCCGGGAATAGTAATGATCCTTGTGCAGTTTGCTGTAGTGCCGGTAGAACTTTACGGCTGAAATGTAAGCACATCAGTCTAAACACTACACTCTACAGATTGTACAAAGGGAAGGATTCGAACTCAAATTTGGAAATTTATGGCATTCTAGTTGCTTTCTTATTCCAAAAGCTCTCCCAAAGAAGATGTGATGTCAACAAACAAGAAGATGCTACATCTGCATGTTCACACGCACAAGACCTGCATAATGTAGGTTATGGCAGCATTAAAGCTGTTGTGAAATTAGCTCAAATGCATGTACAACGAACTGTGAACTTCACTACAAAGGATTTTCACTTTCCTGAACCACTAAAACTACTAATTTTTATCCAACGATTAAGTTAAATCATCAAAAAAGCTGCAGTTAGCTGTAAAGCTAAACGGCAGCGAGTCTTATTAGAGTTATTGCTAGACCAAAAATCCCAGGAACTCAAGGAACTGTAGAATATGTTTGTTGATTGCCTTCAACTCCGACCCAGACACAATCATCCAAACTGCTTACGTTTAATGGCTGGTTGTGTGGGTTTTGGAGTTGGACTGCAGCTCTTGAAGCAATATTCCCATCTCTGATTTCTGTCCATGGTATAGCACCAGGGGCCGCCAGCAGCGTCATCAGGATTGCGACAATGATTCTCTGCAAGTGAAACACCTTTCCAGTGCTGATGAGGCGCCTGATCTTGCCACTTTTGACAGGGTAATCCGGAGACCGTAGTAGCCTAAACTCAGTAATATAAATTACGAAGATGCCAATTATGACTTGCCAACCGGACAACATAAGAATAAAATGTCAAATCAATCCAACAGGTCTTCTGTTCGATGATCAGGACATGTCCTCTGTTGAAGAAGGAATATGCAAATTAGTTTGCCATTCTTGATCGCTCAGACTCTAAACAAGTTAGCCCCCTAAAAGCAGCTGATCGCTCAGACTCTAAACAAGTTAGCCCCCTAAAAGCAGCAGTATCTCGACACTGCGACACATGCCAAATTCTATGGCATGTATTCGATACCTTTTTTATCACAGGAACAAAGCAAACTAGTAATGAATGTACTATAACTGATGGAACAAAGAGAAGATCAGACCTGCACCTCGGTTTATTATTAGGCATATATAGACACTAAGGGTTTTGCTGTTTTGCTGATAGATTCCGGGTTTTGAAGGCATCATGACTTAATAAAATTCAAAGGCTTGGGAATAGAATTCAAAGTATGTATTATGTGAGAAATGCTTGCAGTTGTTTTTCTGAAATTTTCATTAAGTAGAATTTAATTAATAGCTTGCCCCAAAAAATCTAGAAAAACCCTGCTTTTGTATTAGCATCTTGATCACAAAGCACTTTATCATAAATCTTACTGTATTGCTACTTTTTCTCGCCGTCGCTAATTGCTATACTGAGTACTGACACAACATGACCTATCTTAATTTGCCAATTGCTTCAGGTTTTTCCGTACTTTTACTCCAACCAAGGGGGGCCATGCGAAAAACATTTTCTGAAAATTAATGGGACGAGAAACTAATAGCCCCCCATTGGTAAAATTTTACTGATATACGTACATACCTAAAATTCTATTTTCAATTTGAAAGTAGAAATTCAAAAGTTACAATCTTAAGTGAACAACCACTTGCAGCACTCCCTATGCACAAAAACCAATACAGCTAGTGAGAGCAGTGCTAACCATAGTGTGAAAATTTTACGTTGGAGTTGTTCACTTTATTTTGTGCCATAAACGAAAATAACTATCTCACCTTTAGGCGAGATAACAAGCAACAGGGATGGAAACTGGGTCATGGGTCATTGGGTCATGGGTCGTTTGGGTCGCCATTTATGCTTGGGTCACTGGGTCTTGGGTCACTAATTTTGTGAAACCTTTGGGTCAGTGTGGGTCTGGGTCAAGCTTGCTGTGGGTCACTTTGGGTCTGGGTCAGCAATTTTGGTGGGTCATTTTGGGTCTGGGTCACAAAGTCTTGCCAAATCGTAAAAATAACTTCTGGTTTCAATTTTTGTGGTGGAAATTTAGCTAGCTTTAAAGGTTAACCTACCGTTTTTTGAAAAGAAAAGTTTCGAAAGAAACGTTCTCGAAAGAAAATGTTTCGCGCCTTCGGCGCAATCACTAATAGTTTTATTAAATTTAGTACTTACTACTCACTTCGCAGAAATTAATAGAGTTAGGTGTGACTTATCTTGCCATTCTATTTGGGTGGGTTCACACAGTGAAAGCTACATACAATGGTAGACACATTTATAACGATTTCGAAATCCTACAGCGTCACCGTCAACCACTCAGGTGACAAGTCTCATAGGCAAAGTATCCAGCAAAATGTTGCAGTAGCAATTATTACTTTCAATTCTGTCATTATTGAAAAAGTAATGAAAAGTTGCCATTTTAAAGTTACGGTGCCTTAGAAACACTGCGCAAAAGGACAATCATGTTAGGTAACGTCAGTCTGCGTCACGTTATTCTATTGGGTCATTTGGGTCTGGGCCACAAAAATTCTTGGGTCAGTTGGGTCTGGGTCGCGAAAATGTTTGGGTCATTTGGGTCTGGGTCACCAGATTTTAAAATCTTATGGGTCGCCTTGGGTCTGGGTCAAATTTGTGTTTGGGTCGAGTGGGTCATGGGTCACAAAAAGTGACCCAGTTTCCATCCCTGACAAGCAATTTACATTCAACCCGAAGTCTAAATATACAAGTCATTTGTCCGAAGCCGAAAGGTTGCGAAAATTTCAGAATTTGAAAGCCAAGTGCAAAACAACCTAGACGTTAAACAATCCGTTACGTTCTTCAATTTATACCTCTACCTTTTCGCCATTGTAGAGCCCATTGACACCACAGGCTGGGATATCTAACCAACAGTTTCGAGCAGCATCATAACAGTTTTCGGCAGTGGCTATAAATACAGAATACAAGCCTTCTAATCGGAGATCTGATCACACACTTACTGTGATGCAGTGGCTTTCAAAAAGATAAGTGAACACGTTTTTTGAAACTTAAGCTTCTATTGTTGCTAGAGTGATAATAAAATTTAAGAGCCTTGATTTGTGCTAGCTGGAAGCGTTGGTTTATGTGAATGTACTCTTACGAAGTTTCCACATTCCACATAACTCAAATCATATAGTAACCTGTGTCAAGGACTGTGTATCATATTCATCCAAGTTGTGCTGTCTGCAGCTTTTGAAACCGTGGAAAAGCATACTGTTCTGCATCTGAATCAAAGCTGAACTCATGGAGCCCGATGGCCCAGAGGATTAAACTCAGGATTGTCTGATTCTCGCTAAGTTTGCAGAAAGAGTTATCGTTGCTTTGATTTTAATTATTTCTGTCATTGGTTACTGAGGAGGGAGCTTAGCTTTTGCCATATATAGATAGCTGGAATTTGTTGTGGAATTCCAGCGTCTGGCAATTCCACTGAGATAGTTTAAGTGTAGACATCTTGCTTGAGTTTTGAAGTGGGTGATGCGAACGCATCAATAGTTATTTACTTTAAAATTTAGATCAAACAAGTGGACTTTTCTTGTTTCCTATCTTCAGACTCTGTCCTTACCCTTAGAACCTTGCTTCTGCGGCCAATTTTTTGTCCCCAGGCTTTCCGAGTAGGCCTAGCAAGGTTTCAGCCATCTTAGTCACTTGAGGTATGCGGGGGCAAACTGTGTTGCTGACAATCAACGTCGTTTGCCTTGGATGTGACTGCGTCCACTGGTCAAAAATCGTACACCGACTTGACTTGGGGATCACATTTTCTATCCGTGGTCTTCGCTTCTCCGCTTCTTGTCCACTTTCAATGGACTGCGGACAGCAACACCATATAGGCCTCATGTAGTGCCTTAA
The DNA here is from genome assembly GCA_030248195.1 of Trissonchulus latispiculum. NCBI lineage: Eukaryota > Metazoa > Nematoda > Enoplea > Enoplida > Ironidae > Trissonchulus > Trissonchulus latispiculum. Next base: position 11,203 of record JASAND010018844.1, read on the forward strand.
CGGTGGATGAGTCCGTGGCAAAAAACCTTCTAATCTTGATTAAGTATATAATTTGCTATGGGAGGGTTTTCGACCACTCTGACTGCAAATATCGCAATTTTGTCCTTTACTGTTTTGTTATGTATTATCAACTTGCCACATCCTCTGCAAGCTAACGGCTGACAAATCGTATCCAGTCAAAACAGGGGTACGCTCACTCGCATTTCTGTTAAAGCTCGAAAACACAAGCAGTGCATGACCGAGATTTCAAGCTTTCGATAGAACACAAGCATAGCGGGAGAGTTTATTTGATTAACTACGGCCTACGGCCTACGGGAGGGCGGTGGAGAGTCAGCCGTTGGCGTGTCAGCAAAGGCTATGCCAAGCTTTAAATGCATGCTGCCATATACCCTTATTTGATTATTGTAAAGTAGACATGAAGTTTCTCATCGGATTCGAAATATCAACTGTAACCTCCACTACGTCATCTGTCATTTTCGTTCGTCTACAACCTACGCCTATTACCTTACCATTACGTTTTAGTCTTACCCGATAAACATAATGTCAGAAGTAATAAGAAGCCTCCACTGATCATTGTGTTAACCGACGAGAGAAATACGGCAAAGGGTGTTTCGTCAACATTTTTAAATAGAACTCTCAATTAATCTCATTACACGCTGTGCTCAGAAGTCTCGTGAGACCAAATCCGATTTCGCGTCCATGTCCCTAGACCTCAACGAATTCAAAATTAAGCCGAAACAGCATAATAAATCGTGGAGATTAATAAGGATTCCCTCATGATGAATAAATTGGAATTATGAAACTGACAATTTTAGCCCCCTTAGACGGTTAATCTTTAAACTTATAAAGCATAATCCTAAAAAATTTCCAACAACGCTGAGCTTAGATTCGTGCGAAATGGAGATCTGGAAAATAGTTAAACTTCGGAAATCCGAGCAGGAAAAATTTTTCACGATTATCTGGAAGTCTCTTCCTGGAAATCTTTCGACGACGACGAAGACTGGTAATGGAGGGAGGTAAATGTATGTTAACTTTTATGTTAAATTTTTGAAGCAGCCACCGTCACTGCCAATATGGTTTGTGTGGTGTGGCTCGTCTCTTCTGTGAAACTGTCTCTAATCTAACTCCGCAAATTAACTGATTTTCATACGGAAATTTTCTTTCAGTCACTAAGGGGTATGCAAATTGCCGAGCTCAGGAGCCCTCAGCATTATTACGCACGGATAGCGGTTGAATTCATTTGATGTATATAGTAGATGCGCCCAATCTGCGTCACCTTTTGTCCACGCATAAAGTTGATTAACTTTGATTAACTGTAACTTTTGAAAGATAAACGCTTATGAAATGAAACTTTACAGAAGTGTCAAGTACATCTACTTCTACATTTCTTTAAAATTTGACTGTTTTAGATAGAGCATACCGTAAGTTGTAGCTGTTTTTTGCCTAAAAAGTGCAGTTTTTCGCCGTCAAAAGATTGTTCCCTAAAGTGCGTCGGTCGTGTCTTAAAGTGCGTCATTTAAAAACTCCTATGATTTGCATTAAAAAACTAAACTTTGAGACGTTATATCTTCCATTTCCTACAATTTTATGCTACGAAAATTTTTTATATGGTAGTTGGCTTGTTCATTAACAATATATGTCGAAATCAGCAAAATCTGTGATCTTCGAAAAATTTGTTAAAATGCTAGTACTGTGTTATTTCAAGCGAATTTGTGTTGCAAATTAAGCTTTGACAATTTATAAAATGTAATTTTATGATTTAAAGCCCGAAACAACGACTTTTACTAAAAAAATAAAATGCCATATAAACAGAAAATTTGGTATCAGATTGCTCAGAATTATTCCGAGGATTGTATTTTTGCACTTATTTTTGTCTTAGGTTAAGTTATGGAGCCAGTATTTGCATGTATTTGAAGCAAATTTACACGTAAAAGATAGGAACGCACATTAGGGATATTTGTACAAAAAGTTAATTTAGAGCGACGCACTTTAGGCACTGATCAGTGGTTCCAGTAAAATCGGAATTTCTCAGTTCTAGTACGGCGAAATCAGGAATTGTTTATATTTTTGGAATCAGCAGATTCTAACGAACAATTTGATAGCTGACACTTTAAAAGTTGTTAGGTATTAAGGTTGTTAGGTGCATAAAACTGAATTTGGGACATTGCTTAAACTTTGGCGGACAACGGGTGTTTTATTCAAAGTATATTGAATTTTGTAGTATTGTGCACGGTCAAAAAATTTTTAGGAAATATTTTTTACACCATTGCATAGAGCTTGAATAGACCTGCTCAAAAATGTAAAAACTTTAGGATATCTTCCATTTTGCAGTGCACCAGATAACTTTAAACGGCTGAGTGACGCACTTTGGGGTATGACGCACATTGGGCGAATCTACTATAATACACATATGTGGGAGGTCCGCCGTTAATGTGTAGTGCAGAGCACAGAGTTGCAAGTGGGCCGCGGGTATACACCCAGGGATACCCGCGGGTAGCAAAAACAAATTAGCCTGAAGCACTCACTACCCTCGCGAATACTTTGCGGACATATATTTCTTGTTGACACAAATATCAACAATTTTTCAAATGATGTTCAGAAAAATGGACTTTTGAATGGAGATTTTCAAAAAAGTCGTTGTACAAAATTGTACAAAACTTCTATCAGATGTGAATCTAGTACCTTACTTCTTCTTCTACGTGTCTAATCTCACGACAATGGATGTCCGATCAAAACTTGTTCTTACTTAAAATTTTCTAACCTGAAAGCTAAGTTATCGACATAGTCACTCTTTTTGGCACACTCAGGAAAACGTTGTGCACCTGTGGGATGCACCAGAGATGAAACCGGGTCACTATTTACTGACCCAGTGACCCGGTGACCCGGTGACCCGGTATTTTTGAAAATTCAGGTTTAAGCTTGCAAAAAGTTAAAAATACTTTATTTGGGTGCGGTGAGTGTTTTTTACCATTTTGGACATTTTTGAAGACTAAAATATCAAGTTGGGCAAAAGTTTTGCTTTCATTAAGGTAGTAGCATTGGAAAGTGAATATTGTAAGCAAGCCGGAAAAAATCAAAACGATTTGCACGATTATGCACTCAATAATGTGAAGTAAACTAAATAGCTTTTTGAATCAAACAAACTGGAACAAAATACTTTGCCAAAATCATAACATCATCTAATTCTATTCATAGGATTTAACATTAGTTAGTACTTTTCTGTTTTATCATTATATATTTCAGTAAAATATTTCATTTAGTTGTATGATTGAAGTTTCACTCAGCGGAATTTCTTTGGAAATATTTTTTGTATGGCTAGGATACAGAGAATATATATGAATTAAAATCAATCACAATTGGTTCCTGAAGATAAGTAGTAAGCCATAACAATTGCAAAAAATGCAAAGTGTAAACCTTGTTTTGCTGAGATTTTCCTTCTTACCGAGATTTGAAACCCACAGTCTGACCCTCTTCCTCCAAAAATAATAGCATGGAGAATTTTAGATTTTAAGGTAAAGATTTCAGACTTTCAGGGCCCATGTAATAGTTTTCACTTTCTAGTTAAGATTCAACGCAATCATTGTAGTTTCAAACCAAGGTCTAACCTTGACAGGACATTACAAATATTATGAGGACACTACTACAGCGACAAGCATTTAAAAAGTATACGATTAAGTTAAGAATATTTCTATTGCTACGTAGTTTTTGAGTAATTTTTTGAAGTTTTCAGTTGGCAAAAATGGTAAAACTTTGAAAAATATCCTATAACAGCAAAAAAATTCCTCCAATCAAAAATACCGGGTCAGAGCTCCTGACCCGGTGACCCGGTCCATATAGTGACCCGAACTGACCCGGTTTCATCTCTGATCGACACTAAACCGAAAGCTTCAGCATTATTGAATTGAAGGGTGCCTAGCATTGCAATAAATAGCAATAATTATAGATATGGTTTCTTCTGAGAGTGGCCATCCACCGAGCCGCCTATGTGCATTCATTGGTTGGTGTTTTACGAAAAAGTAAAGCATTTTGAAGGTTGCTCTTATTTAGTCTATTGCTCAAATTATGCCTTCATTTGCATGTTTTGTATATTTGGCAGACGCAGGATACAATACCGGAATCAGACTAATTAATTTGCTTGAAGATTAGTTAGAACTGTTAAAATAACAATATGCTTCAATAAACTAAATGATTCTGATAATGTAGCGCTAGTATTGCATTCGAAACATTTTTGTGTATCAGATACCTGCGGACTTCGGAGATGGGTGGGTCGCCTACATGGCACCTGCTTCCAACTCTACGAGAATCATCTGAGAGAAGAGAACGAATGTTTACTGTCCAACTATGACTATATATTAGTCTTCTTAACCTTTAGCTAAAGCAAAGTACCTGGCGGTAATTGAATCAAAAAGTTTTACGAGTCTAACTCACCAACTTTTGAATGGTAACGAGTCATAAAACTGACGAAATCCTCCTAGCCAACTAACTACGATAAGTATCCAGATGAGTGCACCCACTCACTGTACAATCCAACGTAGTACACAACTCATAATCAGAGACCGTAAACAAAGCACATTGATTAAAAGCAGAATCATATTACCTAAACCTAGCCGAGAAACTTAAAACCCTATATTCTAATAACTTCCACTCATTTTATTGAATAATTCAACCACAAAGTGAAAAAACATTATTCAGTCAAACACTCATCGATACAAAACTCTACCTCCCTGGAGGGGAACTGCACTTCTTAATTTTTCGAATGAAAAGACAGAAATATTTCATCTTAGCGCTAAAACGTTAACGAGAATTCTTCAGCAGTCAAAACTATGCACATTCCCCCGTCTACTACTACTACCATATGACGCCATAAACAGTTGCCATAGAAAGAAAACAAGATAACGAAAATAAGAATGTTTCATTTGGAATGGAAAATCTGACTTCACAACAACAGGCAATAAACACGATATAATAGCATATACAAGAAAAGCCGTATTCATTATTACAAAAAAACTCAGTGTGGAGATAGTAGAAGGAAATCTAGAAAAAGAAAAATGATTGCTATTTATGCAGACAAAATAAGATCTATAAGGGGTTCTTTGCTGCCAACTTTGCAAAGACATAAAATTATGATCAAGAAAATGGATTCTACCTGAAAAACACCTGTCAAAAAAGTTAATCTGTAAACTAAGGGTATACTGTTTGCAATTTTGAGAAAAACATGGACAGTCCAACCAACGTTTTTGGCACAAAAACACAATATACGTAAATACAAAAACAGACAAATTCATTAAACACAGCAGGTGATGTATGTATGACAAGTAATTTTAACGACTCTATGCAGCGTTGAGTTTTCTAACAAAACAAAAAATGCGCACGCATCTAACAAAAACCCTAAGGAAAAACTGGGTTTCAAACTTTTTAGTTTCTTGAACAGCACGTTATAGAAAAACGTGGACTTGCGTACACTTCTGCAGCGAAAGATGAAAATAAGTCTGATCTGTAGACCGAAATGACTTATTTAAATTAAAACCATTTATTTATACAGTTACTAGGTGTATACCTGCAACAATTATGATTATAAACGTGTAGAAAATAGCTCATGATGCATATATAGAAGCTCACCACAGTATATAGTTCACAAAGTCAATCAAACAACTTACAAACATGTAGATACTAGACATTATGAACTATAAAGTACAATAATATGAATATACGCATATAAGTCGTAAGGTACTTCTTAATACAATAATATGCTTAATAATGGATTATACACCTGTATACCCGTCCTGGCTATTCATTCAGCTTTATGACAAGCACAGCTAACCACTTGGCATGAAGAGCTACATACTTTCCAAGACAACACACTTTTCAGAATAAAAAAATAACTGTTTTCAAATTTTCTGAGAACCTGCTGTCGCATTTATAGAAACGTTATGTATTTGTATATAAATGCAAAATTTTTCAGAAACCACGAAAAACTATAGGTTTAGAAAAACAGAAAAAAATTAAAATTTCCTACCAAGACACAGCATTTGAAGCAGGGACAACATGCCAGAAAACATCGCAGCTTCCATACACGTAGCGAACGAAGAGCACCAAAAGACAGGCTACATAATAGAAAGAAACAAAAATAAATGTACGTAGTATATAATATTGCCAGATATAAACACAATATTCAGAGCATAAAGAGAGTAAATGTAAACACAGAAATAGGAAAAATTCTAATCTGAAAACATAGGGTACACAGATAGCCTAGTAGAGAATAACAGGAAAAACGAAATACATATATACCTAAGTTCAAAAAAAAAGGTGGGAACCCTCCACGTCCAAATCCGGATTTTCCTTAATCTACAATATGACGACTTTTCCCAATATTCATGCCCGCCTGTGAGCCGCGCCCTTGTTTGATCCCATCTGTAGACCAAATCACCGTATCGCCCGCCTTCAACTGTTCCTGTGTCCACTCGTTGCTCGCCCTGGGATTCTTTGGGCCCCAGACTGCGTTGAGCCAAATTTTTTTCCCTGAGAGCGACAGTATATAGTGGAAAAATAACTGAAAAATCAACAGCCAGTACAGACAAGAAAATGCTAAAAGCATACACTAAAAATCATAAAATTTCA
>JASAND010018845.1:0-18878 GCA_030248195.1 Trissonchulus latispiculum
GTACCAAATGAAAGCCCTAAGTGAGGTGAGCAACTTTTGTCATAGAATTGCATGCTCAAAGTGGCTGTAGCGTGCTGTGGTGGGGTGGGGTTCTGGCTTACTTCTACTGGGGGGGAGGGGTGGGCCCCCCCTCGGCGCCCCCCCCCCCCCATTCGAGGAGCCCCCCCCCCATAAATTCCGACCTCCCCCCCATAACCCCAAAAATTGCCATTTTTTGCCATTTTTAGCCAAAATTTTCAAAAATTTTTCCGGCTTCGCCGGATTTTTACCTAAATTTCCACTATTTTAGCTTAAAAAACACCCAAAATTAGTTATTTTTTAGCGATTTTTAGCATTTTTTACGCAAAAAAAACCTAAAAATTTGTCAAAAAATATGCCCCCCCATTTTCGGTGAGCCCCCCCATCGATGGGGGGGGGGGGCTTCGTCGAGCCCCCCCCCATATCGCCCCCCCCCCATAAATTTTGGCCTAGAAGTAAGCCAGGGGTTGGGACTTAGGCGATTTTCGGTCAAAAATGAAATTTTTCAAAAGTGGTCAAATTTGGTACCAAATGAAAGCCCTAAGTGAGCTGAGCAACTTTTGTCATAGCATTGCATGCTCAAAGTGGCTGTAGAGTGCTGCGGTGGGGTGGGGTGGGGACTTAGGCGATTTTCGGTCAAAAATGAAATTTTTCAAGAGTGGTCAAATTTGGTACCAAATGAAAGCCCTAAGTGAGGTGAGCAACTTTTGTCATAGAATTGCATGCTCAAAGTGGCTGTAGCGTGCTGTGGTGGGGTGGGGTTGGGACTTAGGCGATTTTCGGTCAAAAATGAAATTTTTCAAAAGTGGTCAAATTTGGTACCAAATGAAAGCCCTAAGTGAGCTGAGCAACTTTTGTCATAGAATTGCATGCTCAAAGTGGCTGTAGCGTGCTGTGGTGGGGTGGGGTGGGGACGTAAGCGATTTTGGGTCAAATATGAAATTTTCCAAAAGTGGTCAAATTTGGTACCAAATGAAAGCTCTAAGTGAGCTGAGCAACTTTTGTCGTAGAATTGCATGCTCAAAGTGGCTGTAGAGTGCTGTGGTGGGGTGGGGTGGGGACGTAAGCGATTTTGGGTCAAATATGAAATTTTCCAAAAGTGATCAAAATAGTATCTGCTTGCGCATGGTGTTCGGAAATATATTATGTTGGTTCTTTTTTGCGCATACATATGTAAAAGAATGGAAAACAAGAACCAAAAATGCTCCTTCGTCGCATGTAAAATACATATGAGTACTCTCAGGCAGGTTGTACAAACACGGAAACTAGCCTGTAAAATGCATATGAGTGACGTTGAGGTTGTAAATTAAGGAAAACAAGTTGCAACGGCTTAACATATGAGCCTGTCCTACAACGAGGCTCATATTGGCGTCACAGTGCAGCCTTCTTAAAGATCATCAGGTCATCATATTAAAGAAAAAACGAATGAATAGACATAACATGTTAACATTGTGGCTTGAAAGAAATGGACAGAACGAAGTGAACTGCGACACCTCAAGTTTAACTGTACATATGCAAGCTGGTGTTTCCCGAAACACCGTGGCACCTACTATTTCCGGAAGCACTATAGTACACCTACTGTATTCTCGGAACACTATGACACACTACTCTCACATACGTAATGCTTTCCCCACATGGCTCTGAGTCAGAGCGCAGAGTGGCATGCCGTATAATGCGTATGCACAGTATAATGTCTTAGCGACAAGATGTGTGAAGGACAATTTTGTAATGAAAAACTTTACGTGCTATTTATATGGAGGTCCAATTTCGACAAATTATATTATGACATACGCCAATATGAGCCTCGTTGTAGGACAGGCTCATATGTTAAGCCGTTGCAACTTGTTTTCCTTAATTTACAACCTCAACGTCACTCATATGCATTTTACAGGCTAGTTTCCGTGTTTGTACAACCTGTCTGAGAGTACTCATATGTATTTTACATGCGACGAAGGAGCATTTTTGGTTCTTGTCAGTTTTTAGCCAAGTCCAGTACTTCAAGAGACCAACATGGGTCCAGACCAGGTTCAGGCTGTCTGAGCCAGTCAAATCACCTCAAAGATTCCAAATATAAGTTATTACGGTGTTTTTTGGAGTAAAACGTTCTAAAACCGCGTTAATATCACCAGAAAAACAATTACGGTGGCTCCTGTCACCTATTTTTGCAAAGTCCGAACTGGTTATTTTTTTGGGAATTCGTTCCCAAAAAAAATCCGGGTGGTCCAGGCCACAGCGTAGGAGCCAGTAGGGCTGGGATATGTGATATCGTGAGCACTTGGGCACCTAACCTACCAACCACAATTAGGGACTTACCGGGTTTTCCGTTGTGGTTTTGAGACGATTTTTTCAACACCATGTCGAAACTTGTCCGAGGGTGGTTTTGGGGTGGTAGTCTTCTAGCTGGCGCCCTGGCTTCACGAGATAAGCTATATAACCCAAACTGATATATTATAATACTAAGGTCTTCTACTTATTATGCGCCAAATTTGGCTCGAAACGGTCGAAGTACCTGGGAGATCTGGCACTGGTTCTTTTTTTGGGAACTTTGTCACTGGTTCTTTTTTTGGGAACCTGACTATACTTCGTGTGAGAGGTCGAGTTGCGCCGGTCCTCAAAAAGAGGGAAGGCGCCTCCCCATAAAAGTAAACCCAGGAAACGCCCGAGTTTGGGCCGATTTTCGCGCATTTAGAGCGACTACCCACTCCCGTCAACTGGGGCCCCCAAACATTTCTGGGGGTGGTTTGGAACAAAGGCTGGGGGACCCCCCTTCCCGGACTGGGCTTAAAATTTTCAAAAATTTAGGTAGGCAATTTGAAAATTTTAAAGCTCGGGCACTGGAGAGGATTGCCTAAAAGCCGATTTGGGGGTTATGGGCAGGTGGGGAACCTCTCCTTTTTGTGTGAGGGGTCGCCCCTCCCTGACACTGCTATAAGGGGTCTGCGAAAAGTAGATTTACTTTTAACGTCAAAAAATGAAAAATTTTCTCAATTTGCAGCTATTTTAGCGGTTTTATCATATGTGCTTTAGCGAATTTTTACAATTTTTTGGCTGATTTTTGGTGATTTATTACAAAATCCTTATTTTGGCTAAACGTTTTCAACATTTTAACTAGGGGGTTTGAACATTTAGAGGGGTGGGGTCGGCCGAAGGCCATAAAAATCCATTAAATTCCCCCTCATATCTGCTTATTTTTGCACTAACCTTCGGTGAATATATAACCCTTGAAAACCTGTGCTACGCGAAGTTTTAGTTTCTGGACACAACATTTCTTAGCTGAGCACAATTAGCTGTACATAACACAGTCCCTGTTTTCCTGTTCTCATTGATACCGGTAGATCCGTGGACTGGTGGTTGTTTGGCTCTTTATTGGTTTTATGTTTAGTTAGAATTTCATCATGAAGTCATTTGTCATTTTTCGATCAGCCCACATTTTTTAACGTGCTCGGAAAATTTATGTGCTGAGATACGGTCTCTCTTGTTAGCTAACCTTCTATGTTCACAATGGTAGGTAACGTGATTTGTGTGTGTAAAAGTGTTAGGTAATAATAGGTATCGTAAGCGTTCGCGGCAGCGACCCCTGGCGATGATATGAGTGAAAACTCCTTGAGATTTCCAAATGCTCAATCTGCAAAACTATCAGGGTGCTTCAGCGTCTGCATTTATTTTATGAAAATGTAAGAAAGCTTGTCAGTTATCGTACCTAGATATCAGTATTGGGTAAGAATGCAGATGGGCGGTTATTTGTCTGGGGGTACAGCTGCCTGTAGGAAATTTATAGAAATATCACGTTTGAAGCAATGTTTCCAGCAACGTTTGCACAATTTTATTTGGTTCAAGATCAAAGCTGCTCTAGGTTTGTGCCAGATTGACTTCCTTTTCCGTCACACTTAAAAACTTGCTTATTGGCGCAGCGCCGAACGCAAGAAAACCATACCCTCTTTTTTGATTTTGCTGAATTCTGTTAAAATATGCTAATTGCGCGTTCGTAAAGTAAGGCTTTTAATTCAACAGAATCACTTTCAATCCAGCGGAAACTAAAGTATATACACGACAAATACACATATATGAATGGTAAAAAGCTTAGAGCTCATGAGTTTTTTGAAACATTAAGGGCGTGAATTCTATTTTGCAAAGCACTTTAACAAAACTTGCGAAATTGTTAAAACTACCGCTAAGAGTGGGCATAAATTTTTTCCTCTACCAAAAATGAGGGGGAAATGGGCTTCGGGGGACACACGCCCGGTCGCTCCCTTATATATCTACGTCTGTGAATGTCATTATGTATGTGAATATAATTCAAAATATATACGCAGTATCTGTCATTCAGTCTCCGGGTGTCAATACACGGCTGGTAGGTAAGGTCGCCAGCTCATAGTGCAGATGCACTTATATCAAACCTGTCTTTACTTTCTAAACCGGAGTTGTGTGTTGTATTTCAATTTTGTTTCTACGTAGTATATATATTTTAGAAATGCACCTTGCCGCCACTGCCGGGGCCGGGGCCGGGACCTCATCGTGGCCCCGAAAGGGGCCGGGGCCTGAAAATTGGGGGTCCAAATCGAAAATTTTCAAAAATTGTCTTGAAAATTTAAATCTTGCAATAATTTTTGATATACAAACGTTACTATCGTTGTTTTCTTTCATATCGGTTGGAAAACAAACGATTTGTAACACTTTTTGACTTTCGAAAATTCAAAATTTTGGTAAAAAAATGTCAAAAATTTACAAAATTCATCCCTTATAGATACGTATATATATATATATAGTAGTTACTATATGTTGTAGCTTACTTACTATATGTTGTAGCTACCTAAGTATTTGGCTCAAATAATAGTGGCCGGTGTTCAGGTGGTTGGTCGTGCCATCCGAAAATCCCTCCAGCAAGAATACCGAGGTGCGCGTACGTTGGTTTATGTGTTTATCCTGCTCTAGGACAAGAGTACAAATTGAATAAAAATATGGGCATACTTGATTGATTTTGACGGGCTTGAAATGAAGAGCTTTGTGCGTCATTTTGCACCATAATTTAGGAAAACTTTGAAACCCTCTTGTGCTGATAAACTACATACGTATAATATATTTTGGGTTTTTGAGTTAATATATATAACTGTGCAAATGACCTGTGGACCTGGTTTAAGATTTTTCCCTTTGTGTTCCAAATTTTGACTGGGAATTGCATGGGTACTTAAAATCTTGATTTTAGTTGTGACAAAATCGATCAGCCAATCGATAACGTTTTTTGAAAAAATCAAGAGAAGACAGTTCTTGATTTAAACAACATTTTCTTCTACTGCTGCTACGGACTAACATTTTGTCTTTCGAATAGTTTTGAACCTTGAGATTATTGCCGCTTTTGCATCACTGTTCCCTCTTTTTGTGTTTTTGTCTTTAAGTTTGCGCGTAGCATGAAACTGGGCTATTTCTAGTGAATTTTTCTTGGGGGGGGCGAAAATTTTCTAAAAGCATGCTAAAATCTGCGCTATTAGGGGGAGCGCGTCAGCGCTCCCCCTAGAATAGGGAAAATTTGACGCAATGTGTATAATCTGGACATTGTTTGGCCTGTGGCCAGCGGAGGAGTGGACCGATCGGGCTGAAACTTGGTGTGTGAAGAGCCTGTGGGCAGGGGTACATGCTGTGAAAATTTCAGCCGGATCGGCCGGGTGGATCTTGAGATATGAAAATTGGCCCCCCGCGCGGGTCGCGTTTCTCCTCTTTTTTTTCCCCCAGGTGCAGGTCGGAAGACCCTTCAGCACCCTACTATTTTAGGTTTTTTTTGTACAAAAAGTTCCTCAATTCCGGGGAAATTACTTTCTGCGGTTCCCGGACCCCCCCCAGATGGCCCCACCCCCCCGGTGGGGACCCCCAAAATGACCCCCGAAAAAAAACTAAGTCCGAAAATCTATTAGCTTCGAAATAGAACGGAGCGAGCGAAGCCGGGCTCTCATGTTGTGCATGTAGGAAGGTACTAACGTGAATATGAACATAGGCTATATAGGATGTCGGTCGGTGCCCTGTGGCGCCATGGCCAGGGGTCGAAAGTTAACGTGTAAAAGGGGGGGTCTGGGCCTACGGAGTAGGCAGCCCTATACATAAGAGCTGCTGGGCTGAGGTTTCGTATTCGAATAGGAACCCCTATATGGTGAATCTAAATGGCCCATTAGTTTCGCTCTAGGACCTATCCATGTGGCTGGGGGGCACCCTGATGGTGGTGGGCCCTACCGTGTCGCAACTCCAACTTTAACCTCTTCTACAGAAATATCTACAGTGAGCAGGTCTCTCTTATTTGGGGTTTGGGGTGGGGTGCGGGAGCACTACAGCATAGGCTATAGTAGGTTTCGCCCGGACCCCTGTGGCGCCCTGGCCAGGGGTCCGGACCGGGGACCGGGTCCAAAATGGCCAAAAATCGATTTTTCCAAAAGTGGCCAAGTCTGGTATCAAATGAAAGCCCTTGGTGAGGCGAACATTTTTTGTCATTGGAGGACCCCTCCAAAGTGGATCCAGCGGTCTGTGGCGCCCGGACCAGGGTCCGGACCGGTCCAAAATGGCCAAAAATCGATTTTTCCAAAAGTGGCCAAGTCTGGTATCAAATGAAAGCCCTTGGTGAGGCGAACATTTTTTGTCATTGGAGGACCCCTCCAAAGTGGACTCAGCGGCCTGTGGCGCCCTGACCAGGGTCCGGACCGGTCCAAAATGGCCAAAAATCGATTTTTCCAAAAGTGGCCAAGTCTGGTATCAAATGAAAGCCCTTGGTGAGGCGAACATTTTTTGTCATTGGAGGACCCCTCCAAAGTGGACTCAGCGGCCTGTGGCGCCCTGACCAGGGTCCGGACCGGTCCAAAATGGCCAAAAATCGATTTTTCCAAAAGTGGCCAAGTCTGGTATCAAATGAAAGCCCTTGGTGAGGCGAACATTTTTTGTCAGTGGAGGACCCCTCCAAAGTGGACCCAGCGGCCTGGGGCGCCCTGACCAGGGTCCGGACTGGTCAAAAATCGGTTTTTTAAATAAATTTCCAAGTTTGCTATCAAATGAAAGCCCTTGGTGAGGCGAACATTTTATCTCATTGGAGGACCCCTCCAAACTGGTCCCAGCGGCCTGTGGCGCCCTGACCAGGGTCCGGACCGGTCCGAAATCAATTTTTTGAAAGGTTTTCAAGTTTGGTATCAAATGAAAGCCCTTGGTGAGGCGAACATTTTATCTCATTGGAGGACCCCTCCAAATTGGTATCTAGCGACCTGTGGCGCCCTGGCAAGGGGTCCTAATTGGTCAAAAATCAAAATTTCCAAAAGTTGTCAAATTTGGTTTTATATGAAAGCCCAAAATGAGCAGAGCAACTTTTGTTATGTACGTATATATAACTGCATATCCAAGGTTACGGTGCTGGTTGGCTTTTAAAATAGCCTTCCTGCCTAAGATAACGCACCGTGTAAAAAGTTCTGAAAAGGCCATGAACAGTGGCCTTCCAGCCTAAGATGACGCACCGTGTAAAAAGTTCTGAAAAGGCCATGAACAGTGGCCTTCCAGCCGAAGACAGCAAATTTATGTCTGTGAAAACCTTGACTTACGTAAGTGCTTGATAAAACTGTTGGTTTGCATTATGAAGTAATTCTGCCATTCTGAAGCTCTCTCATTATTCAGCAAAGCAACACGTATATAACAGGCTTCAAAGTTCGCGCGAATAGGGCGGAAGGAGGGAATTCCCTATTCGGCGACAAAGCTGGTTTCTTTCATTTTAGTCGCCGAATAGATTCCCTATTCGGCGCAGAAAGCTGGTTTCTTTCATTTTAGTCGCCGAGTAGATTCCCTATTCGGCGCACAAAGCTGGTTTCTGTCATTTTAGTCGCTGAGAAACGGCATTTTTCCGCTACAGCAGAATCTCAGTTGTAACCATGCACCGTGTATTTAACATTCAAGTCTTTCCCTATTCTACCAAGTTGGTTGCCCGTCGAGGGCATTTTCCCCCCTAGTTTTTATAATCGATAAAAAGTTCGTTTTCAGTGCAACAACAAGCTAATTTAGTGTTAAAATAGGCAAAAATCGAATAATAATATCCGCCGACGCCGAAATTTTTGAAAATTTGGCCGTCTCAGCTGTTTTTTTAGGTTAAAGTTGGTACCAAAGGGGCACCCACTTTTTGGGGGGGGAAGGTCGTTTATGGGGAGGGCCCCCCAGTATAATAAGGGAGGGATGTCCTGATCACAATTTTCAAGGGAGGGGGCTGAATTGTATATGTATATATACCTGGTTGAGCCTCAATAGGGCGTGCGGATCACCATAATACTGTTTCTAGCGCCGCCGAGATTTCCATTTCATCTTAATTAATTCTGGTCTATTAATTAGTTATGTAATTAATCTTAATCCTGGCCAGCAGTCTACTCCGTGTTCTGTCTGTATATTTGTAGCCAGCCAGGAAGCAGCTGCTCGCGGTTCCTCCGGTAGCGGTGACAGGGCTTCCTCAACTCGTGCTGCCGCTGTCAACGCCAAGCACGGTATGACCCTACAGGTACGTAAATCCTTTTCTTGAGTAAAATCAACAGTTATGTTGTAATCACTAGCGTAGATACGGGGGGGGCGGCCGCCCCCCCCGAAATGGTTTTGCCCCCTGAAAAAAAATTGGCCAGAAGAAAAATTTTAAGCCCGCGCGGAGCGCGGGCGTTTAAATTTATCATAAACACAAAGAAATTGTATTAAAATACCCCCAAAATTAGTGCATTTGAACTTCATTGAAAATTTTTCGCGCCTTCGGCGCGACTTCATTATTAGCATATACTGTATATAATTAAACCTTTACTTGTTTGCTTTACTTTACTTTGCTTTGCTAGCTTTTTAGTTTCATAAACTGCATTATTGCAAACATCATAGTTTTAAATGGTGGATATATACATACTTATACTGGATATGTGTTGCTTGGAATACCCTGTATATACATAATGGGAACATCCAGTTTTCTTACGTTAGTTACTATATATAAAAGTGGAAAATATATAGCAAATTAAACTACAAAATTTTGCAAAGAATTCAATGTTTCAATAGCGTTTTAGTGGTGAAATTAAAAAATTTTCTCAACTTCTGGGGGGCTCGGCCCCCCAGACCCCCCTTTTGGGTTTTAGCATGCCGCTTTCGACTACAATCTATTCAAGCTAAGAACCTTAGAAATTTTGTGCTTAGTGTTCATACAATTGTTGAGCAAAAAATAAAAAATTTCACCCCCCCCCCCGGACTTCGGTCCAAACCGCCCCCCCCCTGAAAATTTTTTGTATCTACGCTACTGGTTGTAATCCTTGCATTGTGCTAGACTCCAGCAGTTAGTGCCTTATTTGTGAACCACCGAATATTTAAACTCCCTGCAAAAACTCAAAAATTTGATAATGATATAGGAATGAACTCTCTAGAATCTTCATGTTTTCGCTGATTTCGCTACATTGGATGGTAAACAGTTTACGGCTCACACCGACACACCATGCATTCCGCCTTTTGGAGGCCTCACTCCAGACAGCCCGCAATTCCCGGGGGACCAAGACCGCCATAATATCAGCACCGGACACTAGCAAGGATCCAAGTGACGAGCTATAGCACTTTTTCCCGTTGTAGATACTCACCGAGGCAACTCGGTTCCCGGCGCGCACCATTCTGGCTCTTGACACTTTCACAACTACCTAATGCTTCCCGCTTGATTAATGTATTCTGCTTTACTACTGTGCATACATAACCTACTGCATTTAGACAATTTATGTTTTCACCTTGATGTGACAGGGTGTTTGTTTATAAGAGTTAGCTGATGTTTTTTTTCAGGAAGCGGTTCAGATTCTTAACATACAGCCTACCTTAGATCCTGAAGAAGTCAGTAAACAATATGACCATTTGTTTCAAATGAATGATCGCTCAAAAGGCGGCTCCCTTTATTTGCAATCAAAGGTTTGTCACCTCTTGGATTACTTAACTATATAGTTTAACTAATTGAATTATCGATGCCAGATAACAATTTCGTCGACGTATGAAACTTTTAGAATTCCTGTACAGTTTTCACCGCTAATGCTTATCTTCTGAAAGTTTCTTGGAACTATTTTGACGTTTCTGGATACATATTTTAAGGCCTTGTTCCAGGGGTGTTTATCCAAAAAGGTGGGGGGGGGGGGGTAAAATTGGCTAAAACGGTAAGAATACAGTAAAAATAGCCTGTTATTTAAATTTTGCTGCTATAACTGAGCTAAAAAGTGAAAAAGTGCTCAAAAATCACGATTTAGTACTAATTTAAAAGGTTTTTGACCAAAAATTTTAAAAATTCGGCAATTTCTAGGCACCCTAGGGTGAGTGGGGCCCCACCCCCAGTGTTTGGTAATGGTATTTGATGGAGCCATAACGGTTCATACTTCGTTTGAGATAAGTGTAGACCCTTCGGCTAGACCAAATGAATCAGAAAAGACAAAATAGCTGTTGTCTGTTTGCAATAACCTACTTTTTTATCCTAAACCTATTTGGACCTCCTTTGCGGGAAAGTTGAATTAAGTTAATCAAATTATTTTACCTCTACCCTTTCTAGGAAAGGGTTAATGTCTGTCTTCGTCGTGGTGGTTGTAGCTCTTCAGACAATAATTATTCCTGAGAAACTTTTTTCCTTGCTTCCTTCGTTTTTTCTCTTTTTGTAGTGGTCTGGTTGTGTCGGTTCTGGAGTTACAGATGTAGTGATAGTGATATTTTGGCAGACTCAAGCTTTTTACAACTTACTTAATTTTGGCCATTTTCGAAACTTTTTTCGTAAACCAGAATGGAACTTTTATCATAAACTGTGATTTTTCTTGTCAGTCTTTCTATAATTTTCCATTCTGTCAGAAAAGAGCGACTTTCCTTCCAGGTGGCTGCGGAAATACGTACATTAAAATTATTTTCTCACCGTGTTTTTCCTGTCTATATTCGTAATTGAGTTTTCGTACTCATAATTCCTGCCGAATCTGCCTGCTGTCATCTATATTTTAAGTGTCTACTTTGATTTTTCTAGGTTGTCCGAGCGAAACAGAGAATTGATGAAGAGCTCCAACAGAAGGCTGAACAGCAGAAATCCTCCTCCTCCTCCAGCCAGCAGACCCAAACCTCAGCCTCTTCTCCAGAGCACGATAGTGACTCCAGTAGATAGCGATTTTTCTGAACCTTTCCTGTTGTGTTTTGTACCCACTGCTGTTGTTAAAGTGATAATTATGGTGCCTCCTGTCTGTTTTCCTCTTATTATTTGTGGGGAAAATTTTTTGGTTTTTTTCTGATAGATTATGACTGTTTCTGTACAAAAAACAGTGTTTTGGTGAGTTTATTAAAGTCCTTACCGATGTGGTTTCATTTTGAGGTTGTAACACCGCCTTTCTTGCAGTTATTCTGAAATACTACGTTGTGGCAAATTAAATTGTTGGTTTATTCTGATTGCATAAGTTGTTGTGTACAGTTTAGTTGTTTTGTATTCTAGTTTGATTGATAGTCTGTATTTTGTTAGTTCTTCTGCTTCGTTAATAAACTTTGCAGTAGTAAAAGTTAGAACTATAGTACTTTTGTGTTTCTGATCTAAGAATAAGACTTTAGCAGGGACAAATTATAGATTGGCGCGTGTAGTTTTCATCAAAATTATTTTGTAAAGGCAATCGAATGTTGTTCTGCTTGGAGGCCGCCGTTGAAAAATGTAAAGGTAACAGTGGAGATTAGCCAGCCTCCGCTGTTCAGTAGGTGGCAAGATGAACCTAATATGAAGGGGAGGGTAATGGAACCTCCTCCGTGGGAAATTCGACGGACACTGTCTCCATCAAATACAGAAATAGGCTTCCTCTGGCGATTTGTTTGGTCAACGACGCGAAACTTGCCAATTTCATGGGGCATCGCTGATGCTTCCCCTATCTGCGTTTATCATTTGTCATGTTGGAGCTGGATAACTTCTTCCGCCCTTTCTTTGTGGTCTTCTGAGCGAAGACGTGTGGAGGTGGATGCTCCCTGTACGGATGCGCTTTGCTGGCCGCTAAGAAAAGAAGCCTCCTAAGCGCAGCAATACAGCTAATTGGGTAGTTTCCAGTTCCACTGATGTATGCATATGTGGAGTGTGGACGATCTTTCACGATGTTAAAACCCTACAAAGACTTATTCTATGTTCTCAGTGCGTAGTGGGTTCACTACCGACCGATTATGGGGGAGGGGGGGGTGACTCAAATGGGGGTGCCCAAAGTATCGTGGATTTTAATTTTTTGCAGACAAGTAAAAAGCACGTGTGTTGGCAAAATATATGAAGTTTCACATTCCTAGCTGGTATCTATAGTCCGCAATGCAAATGAAAGCCTGGCTGACCCCCCCCCGATTTTGGCCGACACCCAACATGACTAAAAATTCCTCTTAGGCCCTATTTCTTTAAAGATTAAACGGATTAGATTAAAATTAATCCGCATTAAAGAAATAGAACCTCGGATTAAACGGATTAAAATTTAAGCCAGCGAGTTAAACGAGTTAAAAGGATTAAATTTAATCCTATTTCTTTAATGCACCTAGGATTAAAATTTTAATCTAATCCTGTTTCTTTATTCACACTTCAGATTAAAAAATCAAGGAGTTAATTTTAATCCGACCTGCTTAATTGCTGTTTCTTTAAAGATTAATTTTAATCCGTTTGATCCGTCTGCCTCATTTTCAACCAGTTTTTAATCCCCATGCAGCTACGCGGATTAAACGGATTAAAAATATAAGACACTGAGGGCTCTGCAACCTGCTAACATCTGATTGGCTGTTTTGATTTGGCACCGAATTTTTGAATTCAAGTTCCCAGAATAGTGAACTTCATTGCGGGTCTGTCTAAAAATCGGAAACCGAAACGGAAACGGAATTGGGGTCTAGAAAGCAGAAATGAAAGCGGAAAACGGAGATAAATGAGTGAAAAAATGTGGAAATTCGCACAGAAACAAGGGTCAGTCCTGAAAAAATGCAGGCAAGGGTTATGGATAAAATTTGTAATATTAATGGAAAGCTTTGGGGTGAAACTTTTAAAATTAAACATCAAGAGTGCTCGGAGCAAAAGTAAGAGGTCTTCCCCAAAATTGCAGAAATTGCTTTCTCCGAAACTCAAAAAGTAAATTTAAAGGTATAAATATGCTGTTAAAAGATTTATGTTTGGAGTTTTGTGAAAAAATTTGAAATACCCGCCTTACTCACTTCCCAAAGTGATTCATTCCCCAAACATCCTCCCTTTCAAAGCCTAACCTAAGTTTGCCCGATTTCGTAATCTGTTTTCGTAATATAAGCCTGCATTTAGCTAACACACAGCATTCATTCACTATTCGCTTTTGCTGGTTGCTGCTCGTAAACATGCATTTTATTGAACAGTTTATAGTCAAGCGGGAAAAAAAACCCATTTTTTTTCTTGGACCAGAACTTTCGACTGGTTTGGGTTAGCACGACTTTGATACTATATTTAATTAGGGTTTGCCCTAAGCTTTCGAATGAGGTATAGTTTGTCTCCCTAGACCCTGCCGTTATGGAGAAATTAAAGTTTTCCGTGTCGGGAAAAAAACCCAATGCGGGAAAAAACCCATCGGCGGGAAAAACACCCACCCGGATTTTTTGCTGGAAGCGTGCCAGAACAATTTTGACGGTGCCATTCGAAAGAGTGGGTTGTTTTTAGTAGGTCTACATCGAAAAATACCAACATTTTTGAAAATTTTCAGAAAAAACTGAATTTTGAAAATTTTCTATGTTTAACACGTAAACATAGGCAAATTTTGGAAATTTTTAAAAATTGTTTATTTTTGGCAGTTTAAGCATCCTATCGTGTAGAAAACGTGTTTTTCCTGTATTTAGAGCCAAACTAGACCCATTTTAAGGCAAAAATAAGCATTTTTGGCCAAAATTGAAATTTTGGCTTGGAATGGCACCATGTCCGATTTAGACCCCCTGGACCACCCATAACAGAACGAACCCGGGTAAAACCTATACCAATTTAATCTATAGGCTCTATTAAACAAATGTATGTATTAGTTTGACCTTTCCTGTTAACGGTTAGAAAAATATTCAATTTTGAAAAGTGGGTTTTTTCCCGCCGATGGGTTTTTTCCCGCCAACTCTAGGTCACCCCCAGGTCGCACCGGAGCGGTTAGAGCAGTGTGGCATATATCATCATGAAGCCCAACAGATGGCGTACACATACATACTATCCGCTTTGGTCTAGGTCTTTCCAGTAGTTCAGGGTGGCCAGCCAAAGTTTGCCAAATTTCGGCACTTGGACGGACCAAAATTTTCGAAAATTGCAAAGTCCCAAAAAATTTGCAGGGAAGAAGTGGGAACAACAATAATGCAGCCTCTAGGGTTATTTTTGACGCTCTTCAAGATAGGCTATTAAAATCCTATATAGCTCATACCGGTAAGCCCACACTGGAGGTGGGTTTTTTCCCGCATATTGAAATGGGGTTTTTTTCCCGCTTGACTATATAGTGGCACAGCGCCACCTTGCGGGCAAAGCATATTTACTAACAAACAGTTTTCAGTTTCCGCTATTTAGACTCTTATTCCGTTTCCTCTTTTTAGTCCAAATTCCGTTTCCGTTTGTTAGACCCTGTTTTCGCTTCTGTTTCCACTTCCGCCTTTTAGACTGACCCCTTCATTGCTTTAGCTGGCTTGCATCCGTTTGGCTTGGTTTCTTACGTGTGATTGCTTGCAGGTTTTCATTAACAATTTTCAATTACAGTGCGCATTCAGCAATTGGTGATCTATTAAGCAATGAGGGAACTACGATTAAACCATAATTATTTACTTTCTCGGCAATTGCAAATGAAAGATAATGAACTACTTTTTTGACAGAAATGGATATTAACATTAGGACATATAAAAACTAATATTGACGAAACCTAGCTTGTATTGAGTACATTAGATTAATTAAATTTTTAAAAAATCAGCATTTATTTTTAATCCGCTTATTAAAGTATACATGCAATAAAGAAATAGAGATTAAAACACGTTTTAATCCGCGGATTAAAAATTGGCGGATTAAAATTACCTGTGTTTCTTTAATGGCGGATTAAACGGATTAAAATTAACTCGTTTAATCAGCGGATTAAAAATGGTCGGATTAAACGAGTTAATTTTAATCAGTTTAATCCGTTTAATCCTGCATTAAAGAAATAGCCGTTAAAATTTTAATCCGGCTGATTTTTAATCCGTTTAATCCGACTATTTTAATCTTTAAAGAAATAGGCCCTTAGTTGTTTGGTTGGATAAAATCATTAACGGTTAAGTAGTGTTGTTTCAGTAGCCCATTTTAGTTTCTGTTTCAGTTTCAGTCGACAACCTGAGTTAATTTCAGTTTCAGTCAGATACCAAAAATAATTTCAGTTTCAGTCGTCATCCCAAAATAATTTCAGTTTCAGTCGCCGATCGAAATTAATTTCAGTTTCAGTTTCAGTCGGTGACGCAAAATAGTTTCAGTTTCAGTCGGTGACGCCAAACAGTTTCAGTTTCAGTCCACGTTTTAGAATAGTTTCTGTTTTAGTCCGGCTTTTTCAGTTGAAGTCATCGCCCAAAAAGATAAATTTCAGTTTTCGCATATTTGGAATTTAAAACTGTTACATTTACATAACTTCCTAGTTTAACTTTAGCTAATATGCCGACAGTAAATGATCTGAAAAGTAATACTTCTATAATAATACGAGAACCTAAAACGTATCACATTCCTTCAATTCTTTCGCAAGGTAAACTATTATGGGAAATCTGCAATTGCATTTTACGGAGAACCTAACCAAACCATACGCAGAGACTAATCATAAAGAAATAATCAAAAACGCCTGCCTGCAGTTTTTCATTATTTCTTTATGATTAATGCCTTGTATCCTTCGTGGATCCGCCTGCTGGCCAGCGTTTACTTAATTTTCTTGACGCATACGCAGAGACTGAAAGGGTCTTGCACGCAGAGACTGAAATGGAGTTTCAGTTCCAGCATGAACTGAAACCGGTTTCAGCTCCAGCTACAAGGAAAGACTTCAGATTTTACGCTGGGACTGAAACTGTTTCAGACTTCTCTAGTTTCAGTTTCAGTTCTAGAATTAGGGTAATTTCAGTTTCAGTTTCAGTCGGATACCAAAAATAATTTCAGTTTCATTTTCAGTCGGCTAGTCTAAATGGTTTTAGTTTCAGTTTCAGTCCGTTTTCCAAAATGGTTTCAGTTTTAGTTTCAGTTTCAGTCCGTTTTCCAAAATAGTTTCAGTTTCAGTTTCAGTGACTGAAACTGAAACACGTAGAGACTGAAACCTAGTTTCAGTTTCAGTTTCAGCGACTGAAACATCACTACGGTTAAGCACAATGAGAAGACATGTTGGGCAACATGGACAATGTATTGGCTTTGCTGTAACCCCAGCGATTAGAGAGCAATGCTGATCAAAACTTGAAGAACCGTCGAAAATTTGAAAGATCTTGACCCAGCCGCCGAATCAATTTAATGCCGGTAAGAATGCGGAAGCTAAAGTATGGTGTGAACATACCTACACCCCATAGGTCTTCAACATTGTGCCAAGTATGAAAGAATTCTGCGAATCCATTATAGTTTTACGCCATATGAAGCATGAAAAAAGCTCTACCCGATACAATCGTTTTTCCCAACTCAACAAGACTTTTAAACTAAAGCAAATTGAAGATAGAATCCCACAATTCAGTGGTTCGTTCAAACGATGGAGTTTCAGTTTTTCGAAAATAACCTGTGACGGAAAAGCGGTGGCTGATACGCGATTGTGCCAAGAACAAAAGTTGCTCAGAATTATGAAGCCTATCGATTGATATACATATCACATATATTGAACAAACTTCAAGAAAGTTTTTTGCCGGTTTTTGCGACTTTTTTCTTTTTTCAAAATAATGCCTTGACAGAATGCCTTCATATTTGGCACAATTTTGTAGACCTATGGTGCATGTTCACACCAAAGTTTAGCTTCCGTGGTAGCACCAGACCAGATTTAAATTATTCGATTCGGCGACCAACATTTTCCTAATTTTCGACGGCTCATCAAGTTTAGGCCAGCATTGCTCTCTAACCGCTGGGGCTAATGTGCTGTCTATGCTGCCCTACATGTCTCTCTCTCATTGTGTTGTAGATACCGTAAATGTTTTCATCGACCAAACAAATTTTTAAGTATTTATTTATGTTGGGCATTGCTATAATCGGGGAGTCGGAAAGGGCTTTACGAGGCGTAACGAGTCTCAGGAAGGCAGCTAAGAACCAACGAGTAGATACTTTTTGCAGAATAAACACACCTGCCTTATAAATGCTTTACCTCTCAAAAATGAAGCAAGTCGAACCATGTGTGGGCAAAAATTGAGTCGCCTCCCGTCTTGTATTTTTGTTTAGCAGGTCCTCGATTGTGGGTATTTTTGTTTAGCAGGTCCTTGATTGTGGTAATGTCATGCGTGCTCCAGTTGAAATTTTGGAAGCGCCGCACCACAGTTCTGTTGCTGCGGCCGGACAGTGTCACTTCTCAGGAACTGTGCTCTCTTCCTGATTTTCCGTTCGCGAATCTGACAGCCTCTGATCGCTGTTCCCTGTCGGAATCCGAGTTTGAGGTCGGGGCTTGCCGTGCCCTGCGATCAGCTTTGATTGAAGCTAAGGTGGGATTTGGTCTGGTACAATTCACTGTGCAATACTGTAAGCCAGATGAAGCTGTGGTGGTTGAAGCTCGGTTTCCATCTTCCGGCTGGCGGAGCTGAAAAGCTGGCTGCTCGACAGCACTACAAGATTTCTGCGTTCTGGTTACTATCTTCTTTGTGTTTTAGAAGGGCCAGCCAGATACCACTGGTGATCTGACATTGTGCCTCTTTCGGGATCAGGAAAACTCATTCCTTGGTTCGGGTCACTATGCCTTTGATCGAGCTCAAATCTATGGATCCCTGTTCCCGACTGCGTCCCTGCTATCGGGCCGGCTGACATCTCTGCGCCTGTGTCAGTGTCAGCTGATGACTGGAAGTATTGAAGGTTAATTAATGGTTAATTAGTTAGACTAACTAAATTAATTTACTTAATTTATGTATCAATTAATTTACAAGCTATTTAAAGAATGGGCTGTCTTGTTGTGCCTATTTTTGCACTAAAACTAACTTTTACAGCATATGCTGGAAAAATAACGCTATTTTTAGAATGTTAGTAAATTTTTTAAAAATTTTCTTCCTCCCCCCCAAAATGCTTCGATCCCCGAGGGGGCCCCAAGAAGCCCTCCAAGAAAAATTCCCTAGAAGCCCAGCGTAATCGATAAGAGTAAGAAACTCTTGGCACTACTATGTACATACTAAGCATGCTGGGCATGCCCGGTGCATTAACCGCGGAAACCCGCCCCTCACGTTAACTTCCGGGGAAAGGTTCCACTTTGCACTAACTACACACTTTCATATAAACGCGTGTCTGCTTGCTGATTCTCTAATAAGCCTTAGACTTACGGCTATTAATTTATTATAACTTAGTTAGGCACATGCAATTAAAGTACTAATTCCACATAATGTTGTAGCAGTTTTTCGACTCTGGTTTTATGCAACGATTTTTAAACCATTGGAAAGAGCTGAAAAAATGCTACAAAATTGTGGAAGTAGTTTTTAATTGCATTAGCCTAATGAAAGTTATAATTAATTAGTGGAAATTGCTAATGAAATACCTAGGCTAATTAACGAACCAACGAGCAGACACGCGTTTATATGAAAACGTGTACTTAGTACAAATTGGGCCTCTCACCGGAAGTTACAAGGAGGTCCCGAGCTGACGCACCGAGCATGCCTAGCATGTTTCGTACATAGTTAGTGCGGGAGTTTCATACTTTTATCTATTGTGTACTCTTGATATAATATCAGACGTATGTGTCAACATTAAATAAATACTCACACAT